>ML309824.1:0-160000 GCA_005239505.1 Nicotiana paniculata | reverse complement strand
CTCGTGACATCAGCTTTTGGGTTATGTTTAGACTGCATTGTTCGGTATCATTTTATTCTACTTCAGACGTATATCGTTTTCATTGTTAATATCTTTTTATAAAATTGTTAAAATTAGCTAATTTTCTGTTTCACGTCGCTTTTCCTAGCAAGTAGATGTTAGGCATCATTAAGACCCCGAGATTGGGATTCCGGGTCGTGACATCCATCCAATGCACCACATCCTTTGGTGGTAGTTAAAAAATAGCTTAATGTTATTTTAAGAAGACAATGCGTGTATTTGGCTTAAATTTTGAAGATTGATTAGTGTTATTGATCAAAGAATTGTTTGTAAGAAACATCGATCAGCCTTCACTTCATTTCTTTTCTTCTCTTAACAGGAGAACAGTTGATCCCAAAAAAATAAATTAAATAATTGGTGTCTATTTTAGACAATTGTTTTATTTTTTTGTGATGCCCATGACGGAGGGCGGGCTGGTGAGGGCGGATCAAACATGACCGACAAGCTTTTACGCTGGAAAATTTATGAATAAGAGATTTATAAGGCATGACACAAGTTCACATACGTGCGCTTGTTGGACCAAAGCGGACAATACGTGCCATGGGCTTGGGTCGTGACAAATGCGGTTTCAGAGCCAAATCTCCTCAGTGCAATGGTGGGGTAAACCTCAGCGAGGACGCTGAGTCTCAAAGGGGAGAATGTGATGCCCATGACGGAGGGTAGGGTAGGGCGGGCCAAGCATGACTGGCAGGATTCTAGGTTGGCATGCTTTTGAAGAAGGGCTACATATGTCATCTTTGGCGAATTCATATCGGAATGGGAAAGAAAAGTGAAACAGTTTATAAGGCATGACACAAATTCACATGGTACACGCACTTTTGGGATAGATGATGGCGTAGCCCAAGGGACAAACTCGTGAAGTCTGTTGGATCAAAGTGGACAATACATACCATAGGATTGGATCATTGAGACTCCAATAAAGAATATGAAATCATTAAACAATCAAAGACGTAAAATTTCGTGAAAAACAACAAAAGTGTTATAAAATAATAAGAGTAGAAGAAGAGTATTGCAAAGAAAAGTAGAGAGAGAATTCTTATTGAATTTTGGGATGAATTACAATGGAATATGACCCCTCTATTTATAGGGAAAGAGTGACTTAGCCACCAAGTAAAATCTCTAAGATCTCTCTAAAATATAGACATTCACCATAAATAGAACTTTATTTATAACACTCCCTTTTTTAATGTCTATTCAATAAATAATGTGCCTCGTTAAAACCTTAATTAAAATAAAACCTAACGGGAAAAAATTATAGTAAAGAAAAAAGAGTACACATATCTAACAATACGCCTTTTGGTTGCCTCGTTAAAAACCTTGCAAGGAAAACCCAGTGGGACAAAACCTTGTAAGGGAAAAAGAGTACAACGCGCATTAACTCCCCCTAATGAGAGAATCAATTCACATCCTTGAGCCTTCGTATACCAGTCTTGTACACTAGTTTCTTGAAGGTTGACGTCGGTAGAGATTTTGTGAACAAATCAGCCATATTATCACTTGATTGAATTTGTTTCACATTAATATCACCATTATTTTGAAGATCATGTGTAAAAAATACTTTGGTGAAATGTGATTTGTCCTATCTCCTTTTATGAATCCTCCCTTCAATTAAGCTATGCATGATGCATTGTCTTCATTCAAAATCGTGGGCAGTTTGTCACACTTCAAACCACATTTGTCTCGAATAAGATGTATTATAGACCTCAACTACACACATTCTCGACTTGCTTCATGAATAGCAACTATCTCAGCATGATTATATGAAGTATCCATGATTGATTACTTAGTCGATCGCCAGGATATGACAGTGCCTCCACATGTAAACACATAGCCTGTTTGAGATCGAGCCTTGTGTGGGTCAGATAAATACCCAGCGTCAGCATAACCAACAAGATCGAGACTGCAATAATTTTCATAAAATAATACCATATCGGTAGTCCTTTTTAAATACCGAAATAAGTGTTTGATTCCATTCCAATGTCTCCTTATAGGAGCAGAGCTATATCTTGCTAAGACAACCAACTGAAAAAGTTATGTCAGGCCTTGTTGTATTAGCAAGATACATTAGTGCACCAATTGCACTAAGATATGGTACTTCAGGACCAAGTAACTCTTCATTCTTTTCTTGAGGTTGGAATGGATCCTTATTCGCATCAAGTGATCGAACAACCATTGGAGTACTTAATGGATGTGCTCCATCTATGTAAAACCGTTTCAATACCTTTTTTGTGTAGGTAGATTAATGAACAAAAATTCTGTTTTCCATATGTTCAATTTGCAAATCGAGACATAATTTTATCTTTCTGAGATCTTTCATATCGAATTCTTTATTTAAATAATCAATTGCTTTTTGGAGTTCTATAGGGGTTCCAATAAGGTTTATGTCATCAACATATACGGCAAGTACAACAAATTCCGATGTTGTTTTCTTTATAAAAACACATGGACAAATGGAATCATTTATATAACCTTCCTTTAATAAATACTCACTAAGAAAATTATACCACATACGTCCTGATTGCTTAAGAACATTCAAAGATCTTTGCAATTTGATTGAAAACATTTCCCGGGACTTAGAATTATGTGCGTTAGGCATTTTAAATCCCTCGGAAATTTTCATGTATATCTCATTATCAAGTGATCCATAAAGGTAGGCGGTAACCACATCCATTAAGTGCATATCAAGATTTTCATGAACAACAAAACTAATGAGATAACGGAACGCTATAGCATCCATAACGGGTGAATATGTCTCTTCATAATTGATACCAGGCCTTTGTGAAATTCCTTGTGCAACAAGGCGTGCCTTATATCTTTGTACCTGATTTTTCTCATTCCTCTTGCATACAAAGACCCATTTATAGCCAACAGGCTTAACACCATTAGGTGTTTGGACTATAGGTCCAAAAACTTCACGTTTCGCAAGTGAATTCGACTCTGATTGGATTGCTTCTTTCCATTTTGGCCAATCACGTCTTTGTCAACATTCTCCAACAAATTGAGGTTCAAGATCCTCACTATCTTGCATAATTCTAGATGTAACATTATATGCAAAGACATAATCCACCACTATATCCACTCGATTCAAATTTTTCTCAATATAGATTGGATTTGTTCATAGTTCTTTATTTTCTTGAGTCTCGGGCTCAGTGGTTTCCTCATGAATCTTTAAATTTGTTAAATCGTGAATTTCTTCATGAGACTCGTTTGTAGTGTCATTTTGATCAATTGTTTTCCTTTTTCTAGGATTTCGATCCTTATAACCCGATGGTCTTCCACGTTTAGGTGTGCTTTTGACTCATTAGCTATGACACTAGAAGATTGTCCAATAGGGACATCAATACGGATTGGAACATTCTCTGCAGGGATATGTGATTTTGTTATCCTTTTCAGATCCGTAAATGCGTCTGGCATTTCATTCTATTCTCTGAAAATGGATAATCTTTTGCACCTCTTTTTCCCAAATGGAGGCACGTGGATCAAGATGAGATAATGATGGATTTTTCACAAAATTTCCCGTTTGGTTTCACCATTTTCTCCCCCTAGAGGGGAAAGTGTCTCATCGAATAGACAGTCTTCAAAGCGAGCAGTGAATAAATCCCTTGTTAATGTTTTAAGATAGCGAATAATGGAGGGTGATTCAAACCCAACATATAATCCTAAGCTTCTTTTGGGACCTATTTTGGTTCGATATGACAGGGCTACAAACACATATACTGCGCATCCAAAAATTCGTAAATGGGATATATTAGGTTCATGACACAAAACTAATTGAAACGGGAAATATTTATGATAATTTGTCGGTTTGAGACGAACTATAATTATTGCATGCAAAATGGCATGACCCTAAACAGAAGTGGGCAGCCTCGTTTTCATGTGTAACGATCTTGCTATCAATTGCAGAAGTTTGATTAAAGATTCTGCAAGACCATTTTGAGTGTGAACATGAGCTACATGATGTTCCACTTTTATTCAAATTGATAAGTAATAATCATTAAATGCTTGGGATTAAAACTCAGCAACATTATCAAGTCTAATAGACTTAATTGGATTATCGGGGAATTGCGCCCGTAATCGAGTTATTTGTGCCATTAATTTTGCAAACGCGAGGTTGCAAGATGATAATAGGCACACATGAGACCATCTAGAGGATGCATCTATTAAAACCATAAAATATCTAAACGACCCACTAGGTGGATGAATAGGTCCACAAATGTCTCCTTGTATACGTTCCAAAAATGCAGGGGACTCAATCCCAACTGTTGTTGGTTATGGTCTAATAATTAACTTGCCTTGATAACAAGAAATGCAAAAAAATTCATTATTTAAAAGAATATTTAAATTCATAATTGATCCAGGATGTCCCAATCGATCATGCCAAAGTACAAATGTATTGAAATCAGTAACCTTATGGTTTACAATAGAATATGTTTCAATTTCACTAATTCTTGTCCAATACATGGCACAAGATAAAAATGAGAATTTCTCGATTATCCTTTTCTGACCAGAGACATTCTTGGTAATGATGAGATAGTCAAAATATTCTCATCTATTGTCTCAATATGATATCCATTTCAGCGGATATCTTTAAAACTCAACAAGTTCCTCTTGGACTTGGAGGAGAATATTGCATTCTCTATGATAAGTATTGTTCCCTTAGGCAGAGTTATAGTAGCTCTTCCAGAGGTTTCAATTAATTACTACTACTATAAATTGTAGTAACATCTGCCTTATACATACTTAAATGAGAGAAATATTTCTTCTCTTTGAATATTATATGTGTCGTACATGAATCAACTAAACAAATATTTTTACAATTAAAAATTGATCCAAGTTTACTTTGTGAGGTATTAATATTTACTTCTCATAGTTTGACATACAAAAGAAATATAGGAATAAACATTAAATATATTCATGAATTTGTTCAAGTATTTAATAAGGGAGCTAATAATGAGAAAGATAAGGACATTTAGTAGAATTAAATACCATACATCTAAATAATACAATTAACACACTGTGAAATTGTAATTGTGGAAGAAAAGAAAACAAACTAATTTAAAAATTAGTTTTACGAGCACACATTGAATGAAAAAATTATTTCTATTTGTTTCTTGGTCAATCACTTCTGTATTTTGGTTGTGACTTTTAAGCTTCAATGTTTATAGCATGTTGGACTGTTTCCTTACAACTCAAGGCTTGACACCTATAAGATATCACATCCATTGTTTTGATCTCTTGACACTATAGATAAAGCTTGCCTTGTATTCAACATAAAATCCATCCATCTTGAACAAGTTGTATATACAAGTCAGAGAAAATTCAGAAGTGGGAAAAGATATGCCACGAGTTACGATGCGAACTGTATTCTGATCACATGGACGTGATCGCACGTCCTTAATTATATATACTATCATATACATGATACATACATTGTCCAATGCAAAACATTCAATTGATTGTATAAAACAAATATTAGAACTATATTTAATCAAAACGAACTAACACTATTTTATAAATCAAATAATACTAATTGATACTAATAACTACTATTCATCTAAAGAACTATAATTACATGATATTTATTCATTAACTACTACGAATATGCAAAAAAAAAATTGAACTACTCAATCATCTTTAACACAGATCCATTACCAATCAAGTGGTCTATTTTTCCATCAGAGTGCTCAAAGAAGTCTGCCACATCCAAGTGGGTGATGTCAAAATCATTGTCAGAGACAAAATTGGCTTCAAGGCCTTAATTATTTAGAGATGCTTGATAAAGTTCAACCAAATATCTTGGTACACGACAAATATTTGCCCAATACCCTTTTCCACTGAACAATAATATTTAATCATTTGCCTTTGGCTTCTCATCTTTCCATTTTCACTTTTGGTGGTTATTTTTCTTTGGGGGGTGATTAACACCAGAAAAATTTCTTCCTTGTCCATGGCCACGGCCACGACCATGATCACGACCATTAATAGGCCCACGGCCTTTTCCACGCTTAGCATAATGGGAATACATCTCATCCACTTCAGGCAATGGTGTAGACCCAGTGGGTCGGTTTTCGTGATTTCTCATGAGCACGTTGTTATTTTGTTCAGCCACAAGGAGAAGAGAAATCAACTCAGAGTACTTCTTGAAACCTTTTTCTCAGTATTGTTGTTGCAAGACCATATTGGAGGCGTGAAACATTGTGAACGTTTTTTCAAGTATATCATAATCGGTGATACTATCTCCACATTCAATTTAGAAGTAATTCTGAGCGTTGCAGAATTATATTCAGAAACAGACTTAAAGTCTTGGAGCCTCAGATGAGCCCAATCATATTGTGCTTGTAGAAGAGTGGCTAACTTTAAATTGTCATATCTTTTCTTTAAGCCGTTCCACAAAAAAAGTGGATCTTTGACTGTGAGATATTCTATTTTCAACTCTTCATCAAGGTGATGAGTAAAGAAAATCAAGGCCTTAGCACAATCTTGGGTAGATACTTTATTTTTGTCTTTAATGGCGTCTCCAAGACCCATTGCATCTAAATGGATTTCAGCATCCAACACCCATGTCATATAGTTCTTGCCCAAAATTTCAAGGGCAACGAACTTTCTTTTCATAATATCAGTCATTAATAAAGATGAGAAAAGTTATACCTTAGTCTTCTTAAAGAGCTTCTTGAGACGGTAGACTCTAATGCTGATAACATGTTATAAAATAATAAAAGCAGAAGAAAAGTATTGCAAAGCAAAGTAGAGAGAGACTTCTTATTAAATTTTGAGATAAATTACAATGGAATATGATCCCTCTATTTATAAGGAAAGAGTGATTTAGCCACCAAATAAACTCCCTAAGATCTCTCTAAAGTATTGACATTCACCTTAAATAGAATTCTATTTATAACAAAAGAAACATATTTTGAAAAGGCTGGAGCTAAGATGTTACGTATGTGTTTAATTGATCGCAATAGTTTTAGTCCAAATCTTGTATTATTTATATTTAAAAATTTTAAGTTTACTTAAAATTAAAATATAAAATCTAATTACTAGCATTTTATGTCAAATTCATATATTAAGTTCAAATTACGGCACTGCCTGCATATGCGAAGTACTATAGAAAGTTGTAGTACATTGAGATTAACTTGAAAGACCATTGTTTTCCTCACTCTATTCCGTTTAAAGGATTAATAATATTCCGACTAACTTTTCACTGGACTTGAACCTCCTACTTATTATTTAGTGCTGAAGATGTTCAACCACTAAAACAATCCTTACTTGTCAAATATGTTTAATACTAAATGTGATGACCCCACACAAGCACAAAATATTACGAGGGTAAGATACAACACAAAGAGCAAAAAGTTGTACGTTTCTCCATAAAACAGTACAATTGAATTTAGAACGTAGTTTATAGACAAATCAATCGATTTTATCCCGAAATGATAAATAGATTAAATACAATACAAAACTTAGTGTTGAAATCGAGATAAAACAACAGACAACTTGGTTCCGGGAGCAAGACTTTTGAAGACAACTATAAGAATGACTTTAGACAGAAAATAAAGTATTACTCAGTGTGGAACAATGTGTAGCATAAGTTTTTTAGTATTTTCACGTGCTACAATGATTGTTGAAGCCACTATTTATAGCTATACCTAGGAACAAGGTCCTAGGATCAAGCCCCTCTTACATGACATGCCACAACCAAAATTCCTAACTCAGGTCGTGATGGCGCCCAACAGCGGGGTCGGGCAAGCCACACTCAATTTACTAAGGGTTCTTTCTTATTTGATTAAACATTTCAACATATACCAAGTTTTAAAGCTTAAAACATAAATCGAAAAGGATAATTAGCCAGTTTTAATCAAAAGTAGTCATAAGGAGGCGTGCACCGATATATATACAGACTCGTAAACCACAATAACTACCACGTGTGTGCCAGAAACTAGTGTCACAAGTCCTACGTGCATACTAACAGAATATACAAAAGATATAATATACAGTCCCATTGTCTGAAAGAAATAGATGGGAAATAAGCAAAAGAAACTCCATGGTGCTGCCGATGATCGTTAGGAGATCACCGTGAAGTCAGGTCCAACTATAATCAGAATCGAGCTCCGGTCTGATGACAAGATGCACCAGTCTCAGAACCTGTACAATTAAGTACAGAAGTGTAGCATGAGTACATAAATAAATATGTATCCAGTGAATATCCCGTCTAATCTCGAAGAAGTAGTGACGAGAGGTCGACTTGACACTCAGTAAGGTCCAATAATATAATATAACAGAATATGATGAAAATGGTAGGCATGTAAAGGTAGTAAAACAGAAAATATATAAGGTACTGAAATCCAAGTAAATACTGGACGTAAATAAAAAATTACTACTTCATCTTCCCCCAAATATCTGTCAAAATCAATATCCATGAATTCAGTAACAATTTATCATGCGCATACAGGATAAGGACAACCGGCCTGAGCCATAAAAATAATCACGTCTGTGCACTGCTGAGGGTCGAACGACCCGAACCATACGTGTAGCTTTGCCATAAAATAATCATACCTATGCACTGCTGAGGGTCGAATGGACCAAACCATAAGTGCATCTTTCAATCTGCTGTGGCATACGGCCCACTCCAATGAGAGTGGGAGAAATCACACTCCGCTCGCGGAATGTAAATTGCGAAGCAGTCACATGCACACACAATATTGTTTTAAAATTACTTTGCATAATCAACTCCTTCAAATTATCAAATCCATAAATCTCAGGGAACCAATGCTACATATCACATGAATTCATAACATATAATTCATTACGAGGAAGAACACAAGGCATGATGTGGGCCTAACTACCCGGACATAATAATAACAACCGCTACGTGCGGACTCTCGTCACTTTGTACGCACGTAGCCCCCACAAACATCACACATAGCATATCACCTATGGGGACAATTCTCTCTTATGAGGTTAGAAAGGAGACTCACCTCGTGTCGAATCTACTTCCCGGACCAAGAACGTGCCCGAAACTCCAAACTCGTCTCCCAAGGACTCGAAACTAATCAAACATTACGTAAATATATCAAGTTATACTCAAAGCATGGAATTATCCTACTTATTTAGTCAATACATCATTCTTGAAGAAATTTCAAAATCCACCCCCGGGCCCGCACTCTCGGATTCCAAAAATTCTCGAAGGACACACTCACCCATAACCTAAAGATCGTTAATATATGATTTTTGTATGATTTCATAGCCAATTCACGGGTAATATTCTAAATTCTCGAAAGCCCTAGGTTACTACTCAATTCCTTGATTTTCACTGATTAAGTAGTTAATTTAACTAGTAATTCATGTATTAAACTAATACTAGGGTAGAATTTACTTACCTTATCAGTAACTAGGTGGATTGGCTCTTTTCAAAGCTCTCTAGGTCGACAATGGTGGAAGAAAAATGGAGAAAATGAACATTTCCCGTGTTTTAAAAGAACACACTGCCTACAGTGGTTCCGCACCTGCGGCTCAAGGACCGTACATGCGGTCTCGCACCTGCGAGAAATAGCTTGCACCTGCGGAAAATGGGACAAGGGCCTGGGCTCGCACCTGCGGGCAGGAGTCCGCACCTGCGAGAACTGGGCAGCCCACCTGGGGGTCGCACCTGCGAGGATGGGTGCAGGAGCGGTCCCGCACCTACGACTGGGCAACCGCACATGCGGTCACACCAGATCAGGTGCACCAACAACTGTTTCAGTTGGTTCTTTGCCTTGTTTGGTGCTCGAGAGGCACCCGAGCCCCCGTCCAAATATACCAATAAGTCCCAAATCATAATATAGACTCGCTCGAGCCTTCGGAACACTCAAAACAACGCAAAAACTCAAAATGACACCTCAAAACCCCTAGAATCAAAACTTAAGAACTTCAAGTTCTTGAATTCGATATCAATGCGCCGAACCGATCTATACTACTCGGAATGACACCAAATTTTGCAGGCAAGTCATAAATGACATAAGGGAACTATTCTCGGTCTCGAGATTCCGTTCGGACATTGATAACACAAAAACACGTCCCAAACCACAATATGAACTTAAGGAAACTTTTATTTCGATATTGGGCGCCGAAACGCTCTCGGGTCATCCAAAACCCATTCCGAACATACGCCCAAGTCCGAAATCATCATACAAAGCCACCAGAACTGTCGAAACTCGATTCCGAGGTTGTTTATTCAAAATTTTGACCGAAGTCAAACTTGGCCAAAAAGGCCAACCTTAAGGAACTAAGTGTTCCTTTACTGCTCTAAAAATTTCCGAATCCCGGACCACCCGCCCCTCGCAAGTCATAAATCACAATAATCCGCTATGGGAAGTTTCATTTAGGGGAACGAGGTCCGATAACACAAAATGACCGGTCGGATCGTTACATTCTCCACCTCTTAAACAAGCGTTCATCCTCGAACGGGTCTAGAATTATACCTGAAGTGCTGAATAAGTGCGGATATCTGCTCCGCATGTCCTCCTCGGAACCCAGGTCGCTTCCTCGACTGGTTGGCCCCTCCACTGGACCTTCACCGCAGAAACTCTCTTGGACTTCAACTGGCAATCCTGTCTATCAATAATAGCAACTGGCTCCTCCTCGTAGCCCAACCTCTCATCTAACTGAATAATGCTGAAATCAACCACATGAGAGAAGTCGGCGTGGTACCGCCAGAGCATGGATACATGAAAGACAGGATGAACTCCTGATAAACTGGGAGGTAAAGATAGCTCATAAGAAACCTCCCCTACATGCCTCAACACCTAGAAGGGACCTATAAACCTCGGGCTCAACTTTCCCTTCTTCCCGAACCTCATAATACCCTTCATCGGCGAGACCTTCAACAGAACCTTGTCTCCCTCCATAAATGATATATCACGTGCCCTATGATCCGCGTAACTCTTTTGTCTGGACTGTGCAGTGTGGAGCCTCTCCTGAATCAACTTCACCCTCTCCAAAGAATCCCTCACCAGGTCGGTGCCATATAACTTAGCCTCGCTAGGCTCAAACCACCCGATAGGAGAACGACATCGCCGACCATAAAAAGCCTCAAATGGAGACATCTCGATGATGGACTGATAACTTTTATTTTAAGCAAACTCGGTCAAAGGCAAGAACTGGTCCCACTGACCTCCGAAGTCAATCACACATGCCCTGAGCATGTCCTCCAATATCTGAATTGTACGCTCCGACTGGCCATCAGTCTGAGGGTGAAATGCTGTGCTGAGGTCTATCTGGGTGCCTAACCCATTCTGAAATGCTCTCCAGAAGTGCGAGGTGAACTGAGGACCTCGATCTGATATAATGGACACCGGCACGCCGTGCAACCGGACTATCTCCCGAATGTAGATCTGGCCTAGCCTCTCAGAAGTATATGTAGTAGCTACTGGAATGAAATGCGCTGATTTGGTCAACCTATCCACAATGACCCAAACCGCGTCAACCTTCCGCAAAGTCCGAGGCCATACAACCCTAAAGTCCATAGTGATGCGCTCCCACTTCCACTTAGGAATGGGCATCTACTGAAGTAGGCCTCCTGGCCTTTGGTGCTCATACTTCACCTATTGGCAATTAAAACACCTAGTCACATACTCCACAATGTTCCTCTTCATCCGCCTCCACCAGTAATGCTGCTTCAAATCACGATACATCTTCGTAGCACCAGGATGAACAGGATATCGTGAACTGTGTGCCTCCTCTAGAATCCCCTCCCTCAGGCCATCAACATTAGGAACACATAAACGGCCCTGAAGTCTCAGAACACCATCCTCGCCAATAGTAACCTCCTTGGCACTACCTTGTACCACTGTCTCCCGAAGCTCTGCTAAGCACGGATCATCGAACTGTCGGGCCTTAATCTCCCCCAATAACGAAGACTGAGCAACCACATGTGCTAAAACTCGACAAGGTTTTGAAAGGTCTAATCTCACCAGGAGATTAGCCAAGGACTGAATGTCCAAGGCTAGAGGTCTCTCCTCTGCTGCAATATAAGCCAAACTACCCATACTCTCTGCCTTCCTGCTCAAGGCATCTGCTACCACATTTTCCTTGCCCAGATGATAAAGAATGGTGATATCATAATCCTTCAACAACTCAAGCCATCTGCGCTGCCTGAAATTAAGATCTATCTGCTTGAACAAGTGCTGCAAGCTGCGGTGGTCTGTATAAACCTCACAGGACACTCCATACAAGTAGTGCCTCCAAATCTTAAGAGCATGAACAATCGCCGCCAACTCCAAATCGTGCACAAGGTAATTCTTCTCATGAAACTTCAGCTGGCACGAAGCATAAGCAATAACTCTCCCTTCCTTCATCAACACACACCCCAAGCCAACGCGTGAAGCGTCGCAATATACTGTGTACATCCTTGAACCGGAAGGCAATACCAGAACTGGTGCTGAAGTCAATGCCGCCTTGAGCTTCTGAAAGCTCGCCGCACACTCTTCAGACCACCGGAACGGGGCATTCTTCTAAGTCAATCTAGTCAATGGAGCTGAAATCATAGAAAACCTCTCCATAAATCAGCAATAATAGCATGTTAGGCCCAAAAAGCTCCTGATCTCTGTAGCTGAAGTAACTCTGAACTGCCTCGATCTTCTGAGGATCAACCTTGATACCCTCTCCGGATACCACATGCCCCAATAATTCTACGGAATCCAACCAGAACTCACACTTGGAGAACTTAGCATATAGCTGCTATTCCCGCAAAGTCTGGAGCACAACTCTCAAATGCTGCTCATGCTCTCCTAGGCTACGTGAGTAAATGAAGATGTCATCAATAAAAGCAATGAAAAAGGAATCAATATACGGCCTGAACACCCTATTCATCAAGTCCATGAATGTTGTTGGGGCATCAGTCAAGCCAAAGGACATCACCAGGAAATCATAGGGGCCATATCTCGTACGGAAAGCAGTTTTTGGAACATCTGAGGCCCGAATCTTCAACTGATGATATCCCGATCTCAAATCAATCTTAGAAAACACCCTAGCACCCTGCGGCTGGTCAAACAAATCATCGATGCGCGACAAAGGATACTTGTTCTTAATGGTGACCTTGTTCAACTGGCGGTAATTAATACACATCCGCATAGACCCATCCTTCATCTGTACAAATAGGACTGGAGCACCCACGGCGACACACTCGGTCTGATAAACTCCTTAGCCAACAACTCCTCAAGCTGCTCTTTCAACTCATTCAACTCCTTCGGAGCCATACGGTACGAGTGAATGGAAATAGGCTGAGTGTCTGGAGATACATTAATGAAGAAATAAATATCACGATCCGAAGGCATGCCCGAAAGGTCTGAAGGAAATATCAGCAAACTCTCGAACAACTGGCACTGAATCAATCTTCGGAGACTTGGCGGTGGTGTCCCGCACATAAGCAAGATAGGCCAGACAACCCTTCTCGATCATATGTCGAGCCTCCAGGAATGAAATAACCCGGCTGGATGCAATAACTGAGGAACCTCTCCACTCTAACCTAGGCGACTCGGGCATGGCTAAAGTAACTATCTTGGCATGGCAATCTAGCACGACATGATAAGGAGATAGCCAATCCATGCCTAGAATAACCTCAAAATCGACCATGTCGAGCAATAAAAGGTCCGCTCTAGTCTCGAATCCACATAATGTGATCACACAAGACCGATAGATCCGGTCTACCACCACAGAATCGCCCACAGGAGTGGACACATATATAGGAGAACCTAAGGACTCACGAGGAGCATCCATAAAATGAACAAATAATGCTTAAACATATGAATAGGTCGATCCTGGATCAAATAATACTGAAACCTCTCTACCACATACTGAGATAATACCTGTGATCACGGCGTCTGAGGCCACTGCATCTGATCTGGACGGAATGGCATAGAATCTAGCTGGAGCACCGGAAGACTGAGCTCCACCAGAGTGCCTGACTGGCCTCCACCGCTAGGACGACCCCTGCCGACCTGTCCTCCACCTCTAGGTGGTCGGACTGCTGGTGCTGGACCCATCGGCTGATAACTCTACTACACTGCCTTGCCCCAAAACCTGGGACAATGCCTCCTCATATGACATGGCTCCCCACACTCGTAACAACCTCCAAATACCATATCCTGCTGCCCCGAAGAAAAACCCTGAATGGGCGGAGAGCGATGTGAGCCTTCTGGCATGCACTGAAGTAGGGGCTAGAGGATCTCAGATGACTAGGATAACCACTGGGTGAAATCTGAATGGCTGGAGGACGGTAGGAACGCTGTGGCATGGCGGTAAAATGAGGCCTCACTGGAACACCTCGGGGAGGTGGTGGAGGTGCTGAATATGAGGCATGTTGGGCTGACTACTGCTAAACTGACCTCTGCCCCTAACTGGGGCACCTCTGAAATCTCCGGAGAATTTAGCCCTCTTGTCCTGCTTCCCCTGCTCCCTGCTCCTCGACCGATACCCCTCGATCCTGCGAGCAATCTCTACCACGAGCTGATAATGAGTACCCATCTCTACCTCTCGGGCCATGGTGGACCTAATACTTGGATGCAACCCATCCACAAATCTCCTCACCCTCTCAGCATCAGTAGGTAGTATCATGAGTGCATGGCGAGATAACTCTGAAAATCTGGCCTCATAATCTGTCACTGACATATGTCCCTGCTCTAGCTGCTCAAACTGATACTGCATCTCTTCCCTCTCAGAGGGTGGGATTTCTCTATCCAGAAACATTTGGGTGAACTTCTACCAAGTGGCAGGAGGAGAATCTGCTGGCCTGCTGAGAATATAGGATTGCCACCACCTACGAGCTCTGCCCTCCAACTGGAAGGTAGTGAAATCCACTCCATGGGACTCTAGTATCCTCATGTTGTGCAGTCTGTCCCTACACCTGTCAATGAAATCTGGGCATCCACGCCTCGCTCACCCCCGAAGAATGGAGGGTGCAATCAAGTCAATCTGTCCAATAACTTCTGCGGATCGCCATCCGCAGTTGGTCTGGGCTTAGGTGCTGCTGTTACATGCTGAACCCCACCCACGGGCAGTGTACTCGAGGTATGATGTAATGCTGTTGTCTGTCCTGCAGCCTGGGAAGTAGGGGTCTGGACTCCCCCTCCCGCCTGAGAAGCGGCAGGATCTGCTGGAAGTAAACCAGCTTGGGACATAGTGTCCATAAATCTCATCATACGACCCATGACCTCCTGGAAGCCTAGCGCCGCCATAAAGTCTACTGGAGCAGGATCTGGTAGGGGAACCTCATCCTGCTCCTCTATGATAGGATCCTCTGGTGGTGGTGCAACTAGAATAGCTCTGGGATGCTCTCGTCCCCTGCCTCGGGCCGGTGTCCTCCCCTGGCCTCTGCCACGGCCTCGGACGACGGGGATAGCGACATCTCCCGGGTTTGGAACATCATATGCGCGCGTCCTCACCATATGTGAGAGAATAGAAGAATGAGTTTTAGTAAACCATCGACTGCACGATAGAATGTGAATAGAGAGAGATTTCTTAACATCCTATAGCCTCCCGAAGATAAATACAGACGTCTCCATATCGATCCGCAGGACAATACTAGGTTTGCCCGTGACTTGTGACACCTACGTGAACCTAGAGCTCTGATACCATGTTGTCACGATCCAAAATCCTAACTCAGGTCGTGATGGCGCCCAATAGCGGGGTCGGACAAGCCAACACTCAATTTACTAAGGGTTCTTTCTTATTTGATTAAACATTTCAACATATACCAAGTTTTAAAGCTTAAAACATAAATCGAAAAGGATAATTAGCCAGTTTTAATCAAAAGCGGTCATAAAAAAAAGGCGTGAGAAAATATATATACAGACCCGTAATCCATAATAACTACCACGTGTGTGCTAGGAACTAGTGTCACAAGTCCTACGGGCATACTAACAGAATATACAAAAGATATAATATACAGTCCCACCGTCTGAAAGAAATAGATGGGAAATAAGCAAAAGAAACTCCATGGTGCTTCCGAGGATCGTCAGGAGAAGCAGCTTACCGTGAAGTCAGGTCCAACTATAATCAGAATCGAGCTCCGATTTGATGACCAGATACACCAGCCTCAAAACCTGTACAATTAAGTATAGAAGCGTAGCATGAGTACATAAATAAATATGTACCCAGAGAGTATCCCGTCTAATCTCGAAGAAGTAGTGATGAGAGGTCGACTTGACACTCACTAAGGTCCAACAATATAATATAACAGAATATGATGAAAACGATAGGCATGTAAAGGTAGTAAAGCAACAAATATATAAGGCACTGAAATCCAAGTAAATACTGGAAGTAAATAAAAAATTACTACTTCATCTTCCCCCCAAATATCTGTCAAATCAATATCCATGAATTCAGTAACAATTAATCATGGGCATACGGGATAAGGACAACCGACTTGAGCCATAAAAATAATCATGTATGTGCACTAATCATGTATGTGCACTGCCGATGGTCGGACGACCCGAATCATAAGTGCATCTTTCAATCCGCCATGGCGTATGGCCCGCTCCCATGAGAGTGAGGGAAATCACACTCCGCTCGCGGAATGTAAATTGCGAAGCGGTCACATGCACACAAAATATTCTTTTAAAATTACTTCCCATAATCAACTCCTTCAAATTATCAAATTCCATAAATCTCAGGGAACCAATGCTACATATCACATGAATTCATAATATATAATTCGTTACGAGGAAGAACACAAGGCATGATGTGGGCCTAACTACCCGGACATAATAATAATAGTCGCTACGTGCGGACTCTCGTCACTCTGTACGTACATAGCCCCCACAAACATCACACATAGCATTTAAATCACCTATGGGGACAATTCCCTCTTACGAGGTTAGAAAGGAGACTCATCTCGTGTCGAATCTACTTCCCGGACCAAGAACGTGCCCGAAACTCCAAACTCGTCTCCCAAGGACTTGAAACTAATCAAACGTTACGTAAATATATCAAATTATACTCAAAGCACGGAATTCTCCTACTTATTTAGTCAATTCATCATTCTTGAAGAAATCCCAAAATCCACCCTTGGGTCCGCATGCTCGGTTTCCAAAAATTCTCGAAGGAAACACTCACCCATAACCTAAAGATCGTTAATACATGATTTTTGTATGATTTCATAGCTAATTCACGGGTAATTATCTAAATTCTTGAAAGCCCTAGGTTACTACCCAATTCCTTGATTTTCACTGATTAAGTCGTTAATTTAACAAGTAATTCATGTATTAAACTAATAATAGGGTAGAATTTACTTACCTTATCAGTGGTTTCGCACCTGCAGTTCAAGGACCGCACCTACAGTCTCGCACCTGCGGAAAATAGGACAAGGGCCTGGGCTCGCACCTTCGGGCAGGAGTCCGCACCTGCAGGAAAGAGGTCGCACCTACGAGAACTGGGCAGCCCACCTGGGGGTCGCACCTCCACCGGTCCCACACCTGCGACTGGGCAACCGCACCTGGGGTCACACCAGATCAGGTGCACCAGCAACTGTTTCAGCTGGTTTTTGGCCTTGTTTGGTGCCCGAGATGCACTCGGGCCCACCCGAGCTCCCGTCAAAATATACCAACAAGTCCCAAATCATAATACGGACTCGCTCGAGCCTTCAGAACACTCAAAACAATGCAAAAGCTCAAAATCACACCTCAAAACCCCTAGAATCAAAACTTAAGAACTTCAAGTTCTTGAATTCGATATCAATGCGCCGAACCGACCTATACTACTCCGAATGACACCAAATTTTGCAGGCAAGTCATAAATGACATAAAGGAACTATTGCCGGTCTCTAAATTCTGTTCGGACCTCTATAACACAAAAAAACATCCCAAACCACAATATGAACTTAAGAAAACTCTTATTTCGATATTAGGCGCCGAGATGCTCCTGGTTAATCCAAAAGTCATTCCGAACATACGCCCAAGTCTGAAATCATCATACAAAGCTAAGGGTACCGTCGAAATTTGATTCCGAGGTCGTTTAATCAAAATGTTGACCGAAGTCAAACTTGGCCAAAAAGTCCAACCTTAAGGAACTAACTGTTCCTTTACTGCTCTAAACACTTCTGAATCCCAGACCACCCGCCCCCCCGAGTCATAAATCACAATAAGCTACTATGGGAAGTTTCATTTAGGGGAACGGGGTCCGATAATGCAAAATGACCGGTCGGGTCGTTACATGACAATAATGGGGTCATAAATATGTAATGGCAGGCCATGAATACCAAAATTCTCTGCAACGGCTGCGTATTTAATACTGATGAATATTATTCATTAAATGTCATCTGGTGACAAATATTTGTTCGCTCCCGTTGATTATGTTCCCTTCAGGATCTACCCGGTGACAACAGAGGTTGTTGCCCTCGGTCTTGGTTTTCACTCGCTTTATCTTTCGTTTGCCTCCCGTTCCACGTATCACGCTATCATTCGAGCATTTAATATAAACTAATTTTACCATATACAGATAGTCCCCCTGCTTTTCGGTGGCACATATTTGTGTCAGCGAGAAGCTAGTGGAGATTCCTTTCTTTGCGAGAAATTTTCTAATCCCTTCTGAACTGTTTCTGACTCTTGATAAGACACATGTCTCCTCGCATTTAATACCCCAGATATGTGTTGCTCCACGATTTAGAAATATCCTCGCTGCTTCTCGAGGTAATCATGGCCATGATTTTGGCCATATATTCCTTTACGTATATGACTCATGCTACCTCTTTCACTTCTAACAACTCCATAAACTCTCTCTCATCTTTGCTTTTAACTTCCTTCTGCTTTCATATCCCTTTGATCTTTTTCTAAAAAAATCTTATCACATTCTTATCATTATGGCTTCTTATGCAAATTCTTCTAAGAACACTGATCTTCTCTTTGGTGGGGGACCAAAGATAAGTAAAGACAAAGAAGCTGACGTTGATGTTGATCATTCCATGGTGAGCACCATCAACCCCAAGTGTCTTAAAACATCCAAGGACTTTGAAGAGAAGTTCCCCACTTCAAACTCTCGTACTTGGGCTGTTGGTAAATATCCTTCTTCTATTCGCCCTTATAGTATTCCTGTTGTGAAAGAGGACTATGATTTCCACAACGTAAACATAATTCTCTCGATCTAGTTGAGCGAGTAACCTTTACCAAGAAGGGCTTCACGTACGTTTACACTAACCCCTTCACATTGGGTGCATTTTCTTTGAACGGGGGATTTGACCCCGTGATTTTGGAGCTATTCCACTGGTACCAGGTTTGTTTGGCATAGGTGCGCACTTCGGTGTGGTGAACGGTGGCCTGCTTGCTGCGGCTGTGCGAAAAAATGAAGGATCCCCTCACCTTGGCTTATATGACGAACCTCTACTTCTCCCAAGACTTTTTTCGTGGAGGGAGTAAAAATTTTAGCAAGCGTGGCCACCATGCTTTGCTTACCAGCATGGGTGACGACAACGACCGTGGGTGGATGAAGTAGTTTGTCGTCATTGCCACCAGGGACATCATCTCGGCTACAACTCCATATTTTCTTGAATCTTTGACTCATCCACGTAAGTTTACAACTTATCTTTTTATCTAAAAATATAGGTTTTTCATGTCATTAACCTTTCTTCATTCATTATTTCAGCAAATAGGTGGACACCTCCAATTGTTGAAGGCCTGGATTGGTGTGCTCAGAAAATTCAGGATCTCACAACGCCCCAAACCCGCAGGTGGAAGGAACTATCTCCCAAATATAGATGGAGGGCCAAGAACCGTGGTAAAATGACTCACAAAACTGACTCTGGGTTCATTTCATCTTTGTTCATAAGAAAACTGATTAGTCCTACCTTTTTGTTTGATTCAGGTCTCCCTCAGGGTTCTGTCTCCATCCCAGAGGAGGATGTTTTGGTCGATCCTGCAGAGGCTGCAAGGTTGTTGCAAGAGGATCACACTCGAATAGGTGCCCTCGGGTATGCTTCTGGTGCAGGTGCTTCTTCTCGGAGTCCCCATCTAAAGAACAAGAAACCAAAAAGGCGGCGGTCTTCCTCGGCCGAGGGTAAAAATAAGAAAGTGAAGAAATTCACGCCCGAGCCACCCACAATCACTGTGGTTATTGATGATGATGGGAAGCTAGCGATGAAGAGGCTTCCCTTCAAAGGAGACAATCATCTTCATCGACTCAACAAAATGCTCAATTTGAAGAGCTTAGAACCCACCTCAATCGAGGACGATGCCCGAGCGCTCTGAGGAGAATTTGACTTAGAGGAGAATGCTAATTCTACTTTTCCAGTCCCAGTCGCTACTCCGGGTACCTTGAGGCTGAGTATCGAGCATTTTCTGCCTCTGGTTGGTGAACAATCCACAAATAACACTGCGTCTGTCGTAACTGCTTCTCAACCTGCAACACCATCAGCTCCATCTCCTTCCACGCCGACCATACCTTCATCACCAACAATTTCTACATCTCCCCCACCGGCTGGAGACTCCCAAGAGGAGGATGTCCCTCCTTCCTATTCCCCTGACCATTGGAATTTAAGGCACAAATACTCACCCCTTTTGCAGATCCCTAGGGGAGGAGAGTGTCTCCCTTTTGGTATCCATGGAGTGCCATCTGCTGTCTCACCTGATGGAACTCTCCAACTATCTGAAGTCGTGGGCGTCAAAAAAAGATAAGAAGAAAATACACTCCCTTTCAGGGGAGTTTATGATAAATAATGCCATGCACAATGCAACAACGGTATTGTACATATTCTCTTAACTGCTTTTTTCTTCTTGGATTGCTATGACACGGTTGCGAACTTGGGTATTTGCTTTGTAGTCCAACTTCCTTGCTTCCGAGAGCCTTCAAAAATTGATCCTCAAAAAAGAGGGACTTAGCGGGATTAACTGTTAGCAGAGAGGGACCAACTTGTAGTGCGCCTCCCGGTATTAGAAGTAAAGGTCGCTGAAGTGAGAGATCTCGAGGACCGACTGCGTTAGCGAGCAAGAGGAAGTGGACCTTAGTCAAGAATATTCTCAATTAAATGTTCAGTTTCAAGAAGCTAAGGTTAAGTGGTCTGAAGTTCAACATGTCGTGCTTGCTGCTGCTGAGCACAAGACTGCCTTCATTGAGTGAGTCGATAACTTGGAGGTAGCCTTGAGTTCCAAGGCTTAAGAGGTTGCTGATACCGAAGAGAAGCGTGCCCAGATGGAGGATAGGTATAAGAAGATCATGGAACATAATAAGGTTCATATAACCATTATCCATGATCTTGATCTTAGTCTTAGCGCCGTGAGATCTAAGTGGGATGGCCTTTTAGCTAAGGTTGATCAGCTTAAATCAGAACTTCAGCGCGAGGGGATTCCTTCATCATTGAAAAAGTGCACTCTATGTATCATATGAGGAGGAAAACCTTGGAAGAGGCCAAAGTGAGCGTCATTATTGACGATAAAATCACCAAGGCCTGAGCGCCTGGAGTTAACTACTCGAGGATGTCTTCCGTCTCAGCCTGATGCAACTGACTCTTCTAGTTCCGGTTTTTTGTTCTCAGGAACCTAGAAGGAACTTGAAGAGAATAACAATGAAGGCCAAGATCCTGAGCCGGCGACAGATCCGCCTGCTTCTCCCGGGGGCGTTGATTCTTCTCTTCCCCCGAGTTATGGTGGCGACGTAGTTTAGATTTTTGCTTTCTTTTCCTTTGTTGTTTTTTTTTTGTATTTTTGTACTTGTGCTTCTTTGCATGTTTGATAAATAAAAGTGTTTTTTTGTTTAAGCACTGCGCAAATTTTAGTCTTTTTGTGTCGAATTAGGCAAGGCTTCAGGTGTGGCACGTCCCAAACTACCCCTAGACATGACTGACACCCAGTTAACAACACCTGCTAGGCGAACCATAATTTCATACCTTACCAATATTGACAGCATTTTATTAATTAAATAAGTATCTAAATAATCTGATAATTAATTACGAACAATTAATATCTTGAAATATTAAACTGAGACTCTAGCCCAAATCCCACACTAGACCATTGAGCATTTAAGAAAATTACAAAATACATCATATGAACAAATAATAAAAACTCTTTCGGCAGCTTCCACGAACAATGCAGCGACTCACCTCAATAGCTAAATCAACTCTAGCGAACTCGTCAGCTACTAGATCCTTTGTCACCAATAGTATCTGCATAAATATGCAGGTAAGGAGTGACTTATACGTAAATATGACCTAGTATGATCCTCGACTTTCCATTCCAAATAGATTGGAACAAGTGTTAAAAAATACAAACACACAACGAGCACATAATTAATGTGTACCAAAATTTCTTTACCATATAATTACTTTATAAGGCTCAAACAATTATTCAACAAGAATATTATATATCTCACACAATCTACACTAAGGACTTGTCATAAACGGCAGTGCAGGAAATTAACCAAACACCCCAACGAGTCCACGACATCATACACAATTGCCCAAATCTACCACATCGGCATATAAAATACCCCAAATCTACCACATCGGCATACGCAATGACCTAAATATATTACGGCGGTGAAGAAATATTTTTTAACGCCCCAATGCCATAGCACGAGGCTACGCCACATCACACTACACCACAAATCACTTGTTAAATAATTTCAATTTGTTTTACAAAATAATATATATTTGCGGGTGGTCAAAGACCACCAATTTTTTAAAGCACAGGCTCGTCCAACACATGGACCAGGCAGACAAAACATACTTCCAAAACGGGTTTTGGAAAAGTAACCATCAAAGCTTAAAGTCTCACTTACCTCGCCAACGAGAAGTTTCCCAACATTGCGGCTTCTAGGATACCAACCAAATAGCCTTCGATAGACTCAATCTATACAATATATTAATTAAAAATATCAATTATATTAGTCGGGATGAAATCTAAATATCCATAAATTTCAGGCTTAGAGTTAAGTCTTAATATTATATAAATTTCAAGCTTAGAGCTAGTCAAACTTAATTACGGCATATTATATCTAATATATTAGTACTAGTATCCCAAAATAATAAATTAAATCTGTGTAATGAAATTAAAATTAGATATGGGGCAATAGCAAAGAAGATGCAAAGTCAGTAGCTTTCAAAATAGCCAAAATGCTAACTTAGCCTCAAATTCTCTACATTGCTTGGTCTCATATTTGTCATATAATTATTTGTTGTCATGGCATAATCTCTTCATCTTATATCTCATTTTTTTCATCATCACTTAGTCGACCAATAATAATTGAAAAGCATACCAACGTTTGGCAATACATGTGACCCCTTTCTCTTAGCTTCGTAAGGAATACGCAGTAGAAGTTCTTTTCCGTCCGCCGTTAATTTTCTCCAAATCACTATGTGTTTTTTTATCTAACCAACTAGGAACTCTATTTATATAACCTGGTTTCTCATCTGGAAAAAAATTAAATAAACAAATAGTAGGGTCGGACCCAATTTAAACCTTTTGAAAAAAATAATTATATTTCTAAACTTATGTGTACTATTTTGGCCCAATATCTACAAATTAAATTAATTCTCCGATATCACAATTAAGTATAAAAATATTTCGGGTGATTACAATCACTCCAACTAAGAATAACATTCATCCTCGATAGCTACACGAGTTATACCCTAGGAAAGAGAGGTATGAATACTTCATCATTACACTCATTTTATTTTTCATATATATACTACATACGCCTTGTGTAACTCATTTGAAAACCTATTGACAACCACAAGAGTCAGAATCTCTAATCCAGTACATTAAATCATAGTTAGATATGTTGAACACTTTCTAATCTGTAACGACCAGTCTGATCATTTTGAGAATTTAATCCTCGTTCGGTGGCATAAGATCTTGAATAGATCCGTATTATGTTTATTGACTTGCGTACGTGGTCTAGTTTAGTTACCGGATGATTCAGAGTCAAATCGAAAGAAGAATTCTAGTTTTGGAAGCTTAAGCAGTAAGAGTTGACCAGAATCTGACTTTTGTGTAAACGATCCAGAAGGGAGTTTTGGCGATCCAACAACTTTGTATGGTAAATTTGGACGTAGGCGTGTGTCCGGATTTGGATTTGGAGGTCCGTAGGGTAATTTGAAGCATTTCGGCGAAAATTGAAAAAATTGAAATTTTTAAGGTTGAGAGGTTTGACCAAGAGTTGACTTTGATGATATCGGGGTTGGAATGTGATTATGAGAGTTGGAATAACTCTGTTGTGTCATTTGGGGCTTGCCTGCAAAATTGGTATCATTCCGGGTTGATTTGATAGGTTACGACGCGAGTTTTAGAAGTTGGAAGATTTTAAAGTTCATAAGTTCGATTCATGGTGCGATTCATAGTTTTGACGTTGTCTGATGTGATTTGATACCTCGAGCTAGTCCATGTGTTAACATCTTGGTATGCTTAGACGGGGTCCCGGGTGCCTCAGATGTGTTTCGGATGGGCTACAGGCCATTTCCTTATATTTTTTGGACTGCTGTTGCTAGGGTCCGAACTCCTTCTTCACGATAGCGGAGTTCCGATCGTGATCACATAGTTTGTTCTGGGGCTGATCTTTTTCCCTCTTCGCATTCGCACACCCTTCCCCACATTTTTGAAGCTTAGATAGTCAGACGTTCGCTTTTGTTGCTTCCCATCCGCGTTCGCATGGTTCATTTTATGGGGCGGTATCTTTTTTTATGCGATGGCATAGATTTATTCGTGATCGCGTAGTGAAAATATATGGCAGCTATTATTTCCTATTCGCGATTACAATTACATTTCCACGATCGTGATGTACAAAAATCTAGGCAGAATATAAAGTCCTCTATTCCGAGGGTTAGCCATTTTCACCATTTTCGGAGTTCTAGACCTCGGTTTCGAGCGATTCTTCGTGGGTTTTTCAAGAAAATCAATTGGGTAGTGTTCTTCAACTAGAATTTATTATATTCTATGATTTTATCTTTATTTTTATCATTAAATTAGTGTTTTGAGTTGAGAAAAAATGGGATTTGAAGAAAACATTCAAAATGAAAAATCATGATTTGAGGGACGAAATGGTATCGGAATTCGATAATTTTTGTATGATTGAACTCGTATCAAAATGGGTGTTTGGATTTTGTGAAAGGTTCCGAGGTGCGGGCCCGGGTTCGAATTTTGGATTGATTTTTAGATTTTGATAAAGATTGAGGCTTTATGATCCGGAATAGTTTATTATGAGTTTTATTTATGCTATGAAGTTATTTTTGCTAGATTTGAGCCATCTGGAGGTTATTTCACCCGAGAAGTTCATTTTTGAGTATTTTTCTATCTTCTTTGAGGTAATTATCTTGCCTAACCTTGTGTGGGGGAACTACCCCTTAGGATTTGAGTCTTCTCTGATAAATGTATCATGTGAAGTCCGTGTACGCGAGGTGACGAGTACGTGCTCGGGCTTATTTGTGGAAAATTTGGCCTTTTAGGTTTCTTAGGTCCTTGTATTCATTGAGTATGAAGTTGTTTTTGTTCTGATTAAGTTTTCTTAATTACTAGTTTCACCTCTACCTGCTTTAATTGGAATTAGTTGTGTCATGATCCACTCTTATTGCCGATTTGACTCTTATATGACTTAACTAAAGATTGTTACATCTTCTATTTCCATGCTATATTTTGCTAACTGCTTATATGTTTTTGAAATTATTATTATCTATTCTGTAATTGTTTATCCTTAATTGAGGTCATTATTATCCTTTCCGTTGCTTACCATTAATTGTAATTGTTGTACCTCTTTCTTGAGTACTAAATCCTAAATGAAGCTAGTTATCCTTTATCTTAGTTGACTTATCCTTATTTGGAATTATTAACTTGTGATATCTCCCTTGTTGTTGAACTGTACTTTGTGGGATCGTGGTTACATATTATTTTCTCTCTTGTTGAGTTGTTCTTATTATGACTAGCAGTCTCTATTGTGGTTATTCCTTGTGAACTAGTTCTACTGTTTCTCTGTGATCCAGAGTTCTTGAGTTTCTTTACTTGTTGTACTCTTGTATTATTGTCATTGTTTCTATTGTACTTATTTTTGTGATGCACGAGGTTTCTACCGTGCGGTTGTTGTTGTGATGAACGAGGTTTCTGCCATGCGGTTATTGTTGTGATGCATAAGGTTTCTGCGTGCGGGTGTTATTATGTTGCACGAATTTTATACCGTGCTATTGTTACTATTGATATTTTCACATGCGACGTGACAAGGCGGGCTATATATGTGGGTTGCGATGTGGCAAGACAAGGTGGGAACATTATTATGCACGTGTGGCGAGACAAGGCGAGAATTTATTTTATTAATTACACATGTGGAGAGACAAGGTGAGAAAATTATTATGCATGTGTGGCGAGACAAGGCGGGCACTTATTTTATTAACTGTGCACGTGGCGAGACAAGGTGGACTATGTCAGGGATTGGTTTGTGATGGCTTGGGGGAATTCTTGTTGTTGATGTTTGTGTAGTGGTGCACTTACCTGTATGAGTTTAATCTTGTGGAAATCATGGGAAAACATTCTACGTGTTGTTCATTTTTCTCTATACTTACTAGCTGGTATGAACTATGTTAGAACACTTGCACAAGCATACACGTAGTTAATCACTCCTATCATTAAGAGGCTAGATCTTGATATTGTTGAGTATTGATACACACCCTTGTTTACTTGTCTTCTATGCGAGAAGGGCTCTATTGGCACGTGAGTCGTCAGTGCGGTTATAAATTTATAATAAGGGCACAGGATGCTAAGTGTTTAGGATACCTGAATTGGGACCCGTGAAAAATGTGATTAAATTCTAAGGTTCGGTACCTCGTGGAGGTTATTAGATAAAAATTGGTATGAGAGCGGTCGTTTTTGTTGAGTTGTTACTTGCCCTTCCTTTATCTGTGATCACTTGATTTAAACTGTATTCTGTTCATTCTATTGTGTCATTATTATGGTGTTCCGCTGTTAGTTGTTGATTTCCTTTCTTACCGTAATTACTGTATTATTGTTATTATGTGTAGTCTTTATATAGATATTGTACTATGTTATTTATACACTTATACTTGTTCAGGTTATTTAGTCAAGTAGGTCTCTTGACTGTTCCTCGTTACTAATCCACCGAGGTTAGTCTTGATACTGGTTGGGTACCGCGGTGGTGTACTCATACTACACTTCTGCATATTTTTGTGCAAATCGAGGTATTTCAGAATCCATCGATCGTTAGCTAGTTGTATAGATCTTGCAGTGGAGACTCAAGGTAAACCTGTTGCTACGTTCACAGGCTTCGGAGTCACCTTCTGATTTTGTATTTACACTGTTTACTCTTATTTCGAAACGGTTGTATTTAGAGGTTTCTAGCAAACTCTATAGAGCTTATGACTTGTACTACCGGTTTTAGGATTATAAATTTGTATAGATATTTCTATTTCAAAATTGTTTGATGTTTGTTAAATATTATTGTTATTTCAGTTAATGTTAGGCTTACCTAGTCCCTAAGACTAGGTGCCATCACGACACCCAACGGAGGTTAAATTAGGTCGTGACATAATCATCTCATGTAAACTTTCCTATAAGGAACTTCCTCGCCCATGGCAATCATAAATACCTGTTCGTGTTATTCTGAGACCATTAAACAACAACAAATCTAATATATTTACCTAACAATTATGTATCACATAGCACAACACCAATCAGCCCATGCACATAATAACGTTAAAGTCAGACATCGACAACACTACTAGAGTGACCATGGTGTCCTCTCCTTGAATAAATATCACCCATTTTCAATATACTCTATCCACAAATATAATCTCCTCACTAGGATCTTCACCATGTATAGAACACTAGGAGTACTAAATATGGTGAAACCAATCAATCCATGTCGAAGTTCACTTAAATGTCAACATTACAAATTATAACAACTTTGTAACTATCTCTCTCTCGCCTAAATGTGATCCCACATGCCCGATGAAACATGCTTAATAATAGTAGGCTTCCACACTTGGGTAAAATTATACTTTTTCAATTATCGCATCATTTCGTTAATATACAACTTTCTCAACTCACGCATTACAAGATACAATACATATATGACAATTGTCAGAGCAGAACACTAAATTCGATAACATTCATGTTAATTTTTTTCAAGTATGTGAACTCTTCGAATTGTCTATTACTCTTTAATCCGCTGCATGACACTCTCCATACTATATGTCTTACCCTTATTTTAATAGCTAATCATTCCACTACTCGCTGAGTTTCATACTCAACCTTTTACTATATTGGTGCATTAAGACTTACACTTAAGTCTTACCTTCTCTCATAGTTACAGACGCCAAGTACAATATGTTGTATATTTTATATAACATAGTGGCACTATTGTCGCGCCTCGTTTTCTCGCAAAAGCGGGTTTCGACATGTGACAACTCTTTTAAGGAGTTATTAAAAGATACGAGTCACCACCTAACGATTTTGAGGTGCGCTAGGGCACCTATTTGAAAATAACTCTGTTTGACTAGTCAACGCCACCAAAGATCGGGTAAGGGATTAAATTACCTCAAAGAGAAGGTGTTAGGCACTCTTTGCGATCCACAATTGTGGGTCCCGGCCAAACTTTAAACTATGTGGATTATTGATTAAGCTAGGTGATCAAATAAATAAAAGGGTAGTTCAGAAGTCGTAGAGTCTTGTTAAAACATATGAGAATCGATACAAGTCCTAATGACTACGTAGATACGAACCGTGTTGATCTATGTTAAGTATGGATAACATGCACATAAACAAAAGGGGGGGTCCTAAGTTTTTTAGCCTAAAGGATCACACCGTGCAACATAAATAATACTTCGCAACTCCCTTTTGGTAGGGGTTGCTCATATTATTCAGCGAGCACATACTATGATCTTTGCTACCCGATTACTATGTTGAAGTTGTTTACTTAAATGAATTCTAGTTCATTTCTAAGTCGTACCCTATGCGCGCACTACCCGTCCCATGCCTATGGTCCAGGAGACTTTGGAATCACTATTTGGTAGTTATAGACTCAACTCAGGTGCTCAAAATGATAAAATTAGGCGACAATCAAAAATAGATAGGTGATAACTAGGAATTTTTACCTACTATTTACTCTCGTTTGCTTAGGTTTTGGGACAAAATTGCACTAAGGTACTCCCGAAAACTAATGCAAGGTGCTTAAATTACAGGTTTTGAGTAAAATTGAGGAGAGTGACTAAAGATAACTCAAACAGGAGCCAAACTTGCACAACCTAGGAACCCAGCAAAAGCGCTCGCAACAGTATTATCTCGCTGCAGCGGAAGACATTTTGCTGTAGCAGAATTCTGTCAGCGGCCACGGATTGAAGTTCAGAGGTGTGTTTTGGAGCTTTTGGAACACCTGACAGCGCAAAAATTACGTTGCAGCGCTTTCCTTTCCATTGGAGCGCTAAATATTCCGCTAGGAGCGGAACACCTGGTTCAGAGAGCTGTTTAAAATGATACTCCACAAGAGCGCGACCAACGCTAAAATTCCACTGCCGCGCTTCTAAGATCCGCTGAGGCGTTCAGTATTCCGCTTGGAGCGGAAACAAGTTTCACAGAACTGCCAAGTTAAGAACCACAGTCCGCACTTATAATTCTGCGGCCGCGAAATCCAATCCGATGAGGCATGCAATTTTCCACTGATAGTGGAATCTCCATAGGGGAAATCTTGTCCAGTATTTTCATCTGTGTATAAATACTTCATTTTCTCATTTTTAGGGCAGTATATATTGTAAGGAGCTCGTGAATAGTGTCTTTTTACCTTTTTGAGTAATTTTAGCATAGATTTTACTCTTAATCTTAGATTTTATCTTTGTAATCAACATCTATGGCTTTAATTTCATCTTCTATTTTGGTTCTTCCATTAAAATGAGTAGCTAGACCCATAAGCTAGGGTTGTGACCCAACTCTAGTGTGGGAATCTAATGGGTCTTCAATTTTAGGGTCTACTTGTGATTAGGTCTGTGATATTTAGTCTATTTCATGCTTAAGTCATTGAATTAGTGGTTTAAAATACTAATTCATGCCTTTTTGACTAGGCGTATGTGGGCCCGGGGTGAATTTTAGGAATCTTGCAAACTAGGTTGGGTAACCATTTAAATAGGGAAATTGTGAATCTTTGAGCATAGATTGATTAGTTTATGTGATGTTTGGTTAGTTTCTAGTTGCGGGGAGGACGAATTCGGAGGTTTGGGCGCGTTCTTGAGTTGGAAGTAGGCTCGAAGCGCGGTAAGTCTCCTTTCTAACCTTGGAAGAGGGAATTGTCCCCATAGGTGATTTGATCAATTATGTGCTACTATTTGAAGGGGGCTACGTATGCGCGAGGTGACGAGATTCCGTGCGTAGCTACTATTATACTTAAGTCCTGGTAGTCTAGGACTTAAAAGCATGCTTTACTTGCCGTACTTGTAATTTTACTCATAAATTTAAAATGCTTAAATCATATCGAACTTGGAAAATGAGCTTCTAAAAGGATTAAACACCATCTTCTTGACCATTAAAAGAGAAATTTGTTGTTTCCTTGGGTAATTATTTTCCTGTTAAATTCTGGATTGACTGCTTAAATGTTGTACCTATGAGTTTCTGCGTTGCATGTATGATTCGCGAGCGGGGTAACTCTATTATTTATATTTGGTTGTGTCGCACATATGATTAGCGAGCGGGGTAATGGATGCATCTATGGTTCGCGCCATTCGTCTCTTAGGCAGTGCACATTTACTTTCTATTGGATCGGGTCGTACATCCTCGGCATATTATGCGCATGTTAATTGCTTGGTGTTTTCCTGTGATTGTTAAACCGTTAAGAAGGCCCTCAATAGTAACCTGTTTGATAGGAATTGACACATAAATGTACTTATGGAAGGACTTGTCATTTCTTCTCTTTATTGTTATTCATCTTTGATATTCATGCTTAGCCTTATATTTAAATAAATTATTTTGGCCCTAGTAAGTGTCAAGTCGACCTCTCGTCACTACTTCTTCGAGATTAGACTGGGTACATAATGTTTATGTACTCATGCTACGCTTCTATACTTAATTGTACAAGGTCTGAGGAAGGTGCATTTGGTTATCAGTCTGGAGCACGTTCTTGAATTCACGAGATCAGAGATTCCAGGGTGAGCTGCTTCTCCTGATGTCGTCAGCATCACGTTGGAGTCTTTTCCTTTTGTTATTCTGTCTATATCTTTTCAGACAATGGGATAGACATGTTCTTTTGGTTATTTCTACAAGATGCATGTATACTTGTGACACCAGTTCATGGCACACACATTGCTAAACTATTCTTTTGGAGATGTAACTATTTCAATTTAACTACTTGATCATTGCAATTAAATTTTCCTTTGATATTTGTTATGTTCTCATGCTTGTGACAAAAACTCGAGTATTGTTAATAAAGTTTTATAAAATTAAATGGAACCCACTAGACTAATTGTGTTGGCTTGCCTAACATCGGCGTTGGGCGCCATCGCGACCTAGATTAGGATTTGGGCCGTGACAACATGGTATCAGAGCTCTAGGTTCACGTAGGTCTCACAAGTAACGGGCAAACCTAATAGAGTCTTGCGGATCTGTACGGAGACGTCTGTATTTATCTTCGGGAGGCTATAGAGTGTTAGGAAATATCTCTTTATTAAATCTCACTCTTATATTCTCTCATAAATGGCAAGGACGCACACAACCGATGTTCCAGACAAGGGAGGGGCCGCTCCCCTTGTTGCTAGAGGCTGAGGCTGAGGCTGAGGCCGAGGGGGCACCAACCCGAGAGAGGGTACGGGGGCGTCCTAGAGCTGCCCCAGTTGCACCACCAGTAGAGGACCCTATCGTTGAGGAGCGGACTCGGCCACATCTCAAGCGGGAGTGAGAGAAAATACCCCTACTGCCCAGGCCCTAAGGCATGCGGATGCAGTTTATCATACCCCGAGTACGTTGCCTGCGGGTTGAGCTTAGCCAGTTGCAGCAGTAGCACCTGAGCCCCGACCAGTTGCGGACGGTGATCCGCATAAGTTATTGGATAGATGGACTAGACTTCACCCTCCTATCCTCGGGGGCGAGCGTTATGAGGATGCTCAGGATTTCATTGATAGGTGCAGGGACAGACTGCACAACATAAGGATACTGGAGTCCTATGGGGTTGACTTAACCACTTTTTAGTTGGAGGGCAGGGCCCGTAAATGGTGGCTGTCTTATGTTCTTGGCAGGCCAGCAGATTCTCCTCCCATCACCTGGGAGCACTTCAATCAGTTATTCCTGGATAGGTATATCCCACCCTCTGAGAGGGAAGAGTTGTGGTACCAGTTTGAACAGCTTCAGCAGGGTCAGATGTCATTGAACGACTACAAGGAGAGGTTTTCTGAGTTGTCTTGTCATGCACTTATGATACTTCCAACTGACACAGAGAGAGCGTGGAGGTTTGTAGCGGGATTGCACTCTGGTATTAGGGCCAACATGGCCCGAGAGGTGGAGATGGGGACTCCTTATCAGCTAGTAGTGGAGATCTGTCGTAGGATTGAGGGCTATCGCCTAAGGAGTAGGGAGCAGGGGCAGCAGGATAAGAGAGCTCGATTTTCTTGAGGTTTTAGAGGTGCTTCAGTTAGGGGCAGAGGTCAATTTGGGAGGAGCCAGCCCAGCAGGCCCCCATATTCAGCACCACTACCACCACCACCACCTCGAGGTGCTCCAGTGAGACCTTATTTCAGCGCGATGCCGGAGAGTTCTTATCGACCACCAGCTATTCAGGGTTCCTCCGGCGGGTATTCTGGTCCTCAGGGTTCTTCCAACGCCTATTTCAGTTCCATGCCAGAGAGTTCATACCGTCCCTCATCCATTTAGGGTTCCTCCGGTGGGTATTTCGACTACCATGGCCTGTCTTCAAGTGGTGCCGAGATATTGTTATGAGTGTGGAGATCCAAGTGACATATAGAGGACTTGTCCCAGACTTCGAGGCAAGGTAGTGCAGCAGGGCCATCAGCCTATGATTTCAGCACCAACAGTCCGCCACCCAGAGGTGAAGGACAGGTGCCTAGGGGTAATCTTAGAGGTGGAGGCCAGACAGGGGGAGCTCAGCTAGCTACTATTCGGTCGGGTGGAGGCCAGCCAGCCGGCGCTCCATCCAGATTCTATGTTTTTCCGGCCAGACCAGATGCATTGGCCTCAGACGCCGTTATCACAGGTATTATCCCCGTCTGTGGTAGGGAGGCTTCAGTATTATTTGATCCAGGGTCTACCTATTCATATGTATCATCTCTGTTTTCTCATTTCTTGGATGTTCCTCGTGAGTCTCTTGGTACTCCTGTTTATGTGTGCACTCATGTGGGCGATTCTGTGGTTGTGGACCGGATCTATCAGTTTTTTGTGGTCGCATTATGTGGGTTCGAGACTAGAGCGATCTTTTATTGCATGATATGACCGACTTTGAGGTCATCCTGGGCATGGACTGGTTATCTCTATATCACGCTATCTTAGATTTCCATGCCAAGACTGTTACATTAGCCATGCCCGAATTGCCGAGATTGGAGTGGAGAGGTTTCTCAGTTAGTGCAGCTAGTCAGGTTATTTCTTTTCTAAAGGCTCTACGTATGGTCGAGAAGGGTTGTTTGGATTTTCTCGCTTATGTGCGGGACACCACTGTAAAGTCTCTGACGATTGATTCAGTGTCAGTAGTTCGGGATTTTGCTGATGTGTTTCCTTCTGACCTCCCAGACATGCCGCCAGAGCGTGATATCAATTTCTGTATTGAATTGACTCCAGGCACCCATCCTATATCCATTCCACTGTACCGTGTGGCTCCAAAAGAATTGAAGGAACAACTCGATGAATTTCTAGCTAAGGGATTTATCAGACCGAGTGTATCGCCTTGGGGTGCTCCAGTGTTATTTGTGAAGAAGAAGGATAGGACTATGTGGATGTGTATTGACTACCGCCAGTTGAACAAAGTTACCATCAAGAACAAGTACCCGTTGCCGCGCATCGATGTTTTGTTTGACCAGTTGCAGGGTTCTAGGGTATTTTATATGATTGACTTGAGATCAAGGTATCATCAGTTGAGGATTCGGGACTCAGATGTTCCGAAGACTGCCCTCTGTACCAGATATGGTCATTACAAGTTTCAGGTGATGTTCTTTGGCTTGACTAATACCCCAGCAGCATTTATGGATTTGGTGAACATGTGTTCAGGCCTTATATTGATTCCTTTGTCATTGTATTCATTGATGATATCTTGATCTACTCAGGTAGCCTGGGGCAGCACGAGCAACATTTGAGAGTAGTGCTCCAGACCTTGCGGGAACAAAAGTTGTATGCTAAGTTCTCCAAGTGTGAATTTTGGTTAGATTATGTAGCATTATTGGGACATGTGGTGTTCGGAGAGGGTATCAAGGTGTATCCTAGGAAGATTGAGTTATTTCAGAGTTGGCCACGCCCTACTTCAGCGGCTGATATTAGGAGTTTCTTAGGATTGGTAGGTTATTATCGTCGGTTTGTAGAGGTATTTTCATCCATTGCAGCCCCTCTGACTAGGTTGACCCAGATGGTTGCCCCATTCCGATGGTCCGACGAGTGCGAGGCGAGCTTTCAGAAGCTCAAGACAGCTTTGACCACAACACCAGTTCTAGTGTTGCCTTCCGATTCATAGATCTATACAGTTTATTGTGATGCTTCACGCGTTGGCTTAGGGTGTGTATTGATGCAGGAGGGACGAGTTATTGCGTATGCTTGACGTCAGTTGAAGATTCATGAGAAGAACTACCCCCGTGCATGATTTGGAGTTGGCGGCGATTGTTCATGCTTTTAAGATTTGGAGTCGTTACTTGTATGTAGTGTCTTGTGAGGTTTATACAGACCACCGCAACTTACATCACCTGTTAAAGCAAAGGGACCTTAATTTAAGGCAGCGTAGGTGGCTTGAGATACTGAAGGATTATGACATCACCATTATTTATCATCCCGGCAAGGCGAATGTGGTTGCAGACGCCTTAAGAAGGAAGGCGGAGAGTATGGGTAGCTTGGCCTTCATTTCAGTGGAGGAGAGGACACTAGCCCTGGACATCTAGTCCTTGGCTAAATTACTTGTGAGGCTGGACATTTTAGAGCCCAACCGAGTTCTTGCATGTGTTGTTTCTCAGTCTTCATTATTGGGGAAAATCAAGGCTTGGCAGCTCGATGATCCTCACTTGGAAGTTCTTAGAGAGACGGTAGTACAGGGTGGCTCCAAGGGGGTTTCTATTGGCGAGGATAGTGTTCTGCGACTTCAGAGTCGCCTATGTGTTCCTAATGTTGATGTTCTGAGGAGAGGATTCTAGATGAGGCTCACAGTTCACGGTATTCTATTCATCCTAGTGCTACAAAGATGTATCGTGACTTGAGGCAGCACTACTGGTGGCGAAGGATTAAGAAAGACATAGTAGAGTATGTGGCTAGATGTCTAAATTTCCAATAGGTTAAGTATGAGCACTAGAGGCCAGGAGGCCTACTCTAGCAGATGCGTATACCTGAGTGGAAATGGGAGCACATCACTATTGACTTTGTAGTTGGGTTGTCGCGGACCTTGCGGAAGTTTGATGTGGTTTGGGTTATTGTCGACAGGTTGACCAAGTCAGCACACTTTGTTCCTGTGGCCACTACTTATACTTCAGAGAGCTTGGCTCCAATACTTGTTTTTACTGGTTTATGACTTGCGAGGATGGTTGGTTCGGGATTTGGAAGAGTTTGGGTGGGAATTCGAACACTTAGTTCCTTAAGGTTGGCCTTAAAGGCCAAGTTTGACTTCGATCAACATTTATAGTAAATGACCTCGGAATCGGGATTTGAAGGTTCCAATAGGTTCGTATGATTATTTCGGACTTGGGCGTATGTTCGGAATGGGTTTTGGATAACCCAGGGGCGTTTCGGTGCCAAATAGTGAAATGTGATTCTTGAAGTTCAATAGGATGAGGTTTGGAACATTTTTAGTGATATCGAGGTCTGAACAACATTCCGAGACCGAGAATAGTTCTGTAGTGTCATTTATGACTTGCTCGCAAAATTTGGTGTCGTTCCGAGTAGTATAAGTAAGTTTCGGTGTGTTGGAATTGAATTTAAGAACTTAAAGTTTATAAGTTGAATTTAGTTGGTTTTGGGGTATAATTCTAGAGGGTGATCAGGATCCGCAGATGTTGTGCTTTATTCGCAGAAGTGGAGCCGCGGGTGCGGGGCCCCTTCAGTAGGTGCGATCCCTGCCAGCCCGTCCCTTTCCGCAGATGCGGACCTTGATCTGCAGAAGCGAGAGCGCAGGTGCGGTCCACTCACCGCAGATGCAAAAGCACGGGAGGAAAATAGGGTCGTTTTAAATCGAGACTTAGCCATATTTGAGGGTATTTATCACAATCTTGGGCGATTTAGGAGCTCCCAAAGCAGATATTTCGATTTAGCACCTTGAGGTAATGTATTTCCTACTTAATGTGAGTTTATTACTTAGTTTTTGGGTAGATTAACACACAAAGATTAGTGAAAATTATGGGTTTAGAGTAAAACCTAGGGTTTTGATAAAAATAGGATTAAACCATGAAATTTGTTATGGAATCTAGTAAAAATCATATATTATTGATCCTTAGGTTATGGGTAACAATTTCCCTTAAAATTTTCCGGAACCCAAGCATGTGGGCCCGGGAGGTGAATTTTAGGGATCTTGCAAAAGGTTGGGTAACCATTTAAATTGGGAAATTGTGAATCTTTGAGCATAGATTGATTAGTTTATGTGATGTTTGGTTAGTTTCGAGTTGCGGGGAGGAGAAATTCGGAGGTTCGGGCGCGTTCTTGAGTTGGAAGCAGGCTCGTAGCGAGGTAAGTCTCCTTTCTAACCTTGAAAGAGGGAATTGTCCCCATGGGTGATTTGATCAATAATGCGCTACTATTTGAAGGGGGCTACGTACGTGCGAGGTGACGAGATTCCATGCGTAGCTACTATTATGCTTATGTCCCGGTAGTCTAGGACTTAAAAGCATGTTTTACTTACCGTACTTGTAATTTTACTCATAAATTTAAAATGCTTAAATCATATCGAACTTGGAAAATGAGCTTCTAAAAGGATTAAAGACCATCTTCTTGACCATTAAAAGAGAAATTTGTCGTTTCCTTGGGTAATTATTTTCCTGTTAAATTCTGGATTGACTGCTTAAATGTGTGTACCTATGAGTTCCTGTGTTGCATGTATGATTCGCAAGCGGGGTAACTCTATTATTTATATTTGTCCGCGTCGCACATATGATTCGCGAGCGGGGTAATTCATGCATCTATGGTTTCCGCCATTCGTCCCTTCGGCAGTGCACATTTACTTTCTATTGGATCGGGTCGTACGTCCTTGGCATATTATGCGCATGTTAATTGCTTGGTGTTTTCCTGTGATTGTTAAACCGTTAAAAAGGCCCTGAAGAATAAATTAGTAACCTGTTTGATAGGAATTGACACATAAATGTACTTGTGGAAGGACTTGTCATTTCTTGTCTTTTTTGTTATTCATCTTTGATATTCATGCTTAGACTTATATTTAAATAAATTGTTTTGGCCCTAGTAAGTGTCAAGTCGATCTCTCGTCACTACTTCTTCGAGATTAGACTGGATACTTACTGGGTACATAATGTTTATGTACTCATGCTACGCTTCTGTACTTAATTGTACAGGGTCTGAGGAAAGTGCATCTTGTTATCAGTCTGGAGCACGTTCTTGACTTCACGAGATCAGAGATTCCACGGTGAGCTGCTTCTCCTGATGCCGTTCAGCAGCACGTTGGAGTCTTTCCCTTTTGTTATTATTTCTATATCCTTTCAGACAGTAGGATAAACATGTTCTTTTGGTTCCTTCTACTAGATGCCTGTATGCTTGTGACACCAGTTCCTAGCACACACATTGGTAGACTATTCTTTTGGAAATGTAACTATTTAAATTTAACTACTTGATCATTGCAATTAAATTTGCCTTTGATATTTGTTATTTTCTCATGCTTGTGACAAAAAATCAAGTATTGTTAATAAAGTTTTATAAAATTAAATGGAATCCACTAGACTAATTGTGTTGGCTTGCCTAACATTGGCATTAGGCGCCATCGCGACCTAGATTAGGATTTGGGTCGTGACACCATCCATGTTAGAAACCATGCTTAGGCCATATGATATCACTTTTGGGACCCGCAACAGTCGTGTACTTGTTGAACTGTTGTCTTGTACTCAGTCACCATTTTACTTGTGTATCATATCTCTGTCTCCTCTTGTTTTCTTGTTGATACATGTTATTATGTTTTTTGGGCTGATTTGTATGATTTCTAAGAGCTTGAGAGGCTGGAGAGGTTAGTGAGTGAGGTAGGTCCTCACTTCCTAGCAGTGAGTTATGTGAGTGTATATGGATCGGGTTGCATGCCGCAACGAGCTTGAGGGCTGAATGTATATGGATCGGGTTGCACGCCGCAACGAGCCTTATGGCTATTTATGGATTGTGGATTGGGTTTCACGCTGCAACGAGCCTTATGGCTACTTATATGTTGGATCGGGCTGCACGCCACAATGATATATCGCTTGGGCTGAAGGAGCCCCTCCGGAGTCTGTACACCCCCAGTGAGTGCATGTACCTATTGAGTGTAATTATTAAGGTCTGAGAGCCGAATGTTGAGCTACTGAGAGCTTGAATGACTGTTACCCTGTGAGGTTGCATTTGTTTTCCCTTGTCAGTGCACTTAGTTGGATTATGTCATTTATCTGAAGTTCTGGAAAATATTGTATCAGGTTTACCTGAACTTAATAAATATACAACTGACTTGAATTAAATTGCCGGAATTGAATCATGTTTACTTTCATTGATGAATCGAACTGTAATTATATAGCTCGTCACTACTTCTCAGTTCCTTATTTATTATTGTTACTTACTGAGTTGGTTGTACTCACGCTACACTCTGCACTTCATGTGCAGATCTAGGTGTTTCCGGTCACGAAGAACGTTGATTTCGTGCATGGTCGAGTATCGGAGATTCACGAGGTAGCTGCCGGCATTAACAACCCTTGTCTCACCTTCCTTGTTATCTTTACTTTTTGTATTGGCATTTTTCCACAGACTCTTGTAGACACTGTTTCTTAGAGTGGTTGTTTAGATGCTCATGACTTGGTCACACCCCGATGTTTGAGGCTATCTTTACGCATTGTATTTTTGATTTTGAACTCCTGTTTTTATGAAAATCCTGTCATATAAAAGCTTTTGGTTTATGTTTTGTGAAACATTTTAAGTATTTTGAAAATCGGCTTGCCTAGAACCATCAATAGGGCGCCATCACGACAGGTTAGAGTTTTGGGTCGTGACAAGTTGAATCCAGTGGCAATGAATTTGGTCGAAAGTGCAAGAATCGTTCATTGTAGAGTATATATAGATGAAACATCGGCCAGTTATTCACAAAATTAGAGCCAAAATCAGACCCGTCTTGAAAGGTCGTATTTACCAAAGTTAGGTAAATACTAAGTAACACCATGAACCCATGAGTAGTAGCAGAATAAGGCAAGAGAATCACGAAAGGATTCCATATTGGGGCCGAAGTCAGAGAGGATCTAGAGATACGACGGTTATGGTTTGTAAAGAAGGAGAGAGGAACAGAGAGAGTAGAGGTGCCTGAAGTGTGTAAATGGGATTAGATCTTGGGTGAGGGGATAGAAGGAATTGGGTTAGTTTATTAGGGGTCGTTGATCATTTGAGATCACCAGCCAAGATAAAAGGGGAGTGGGGCGGATCGTTTAGATGTGCCGCGACTAGGTTGGTGAAAGGGGTCATTTGGATTAGGCTGGGGTGTTGGGATAATGATATTGGCCAAATTTGGTCTGAAATTAGCCCTATGTTGGGGCTTTAAATTAAATATGCGAAATTATTTTAAAAATAATTTATAAAAGAAATTAATAAATAATAAAAATATCACTTATACAGTAAAATGATTTAGAATACTATCTTGACATTATAAATATATAAAAATGTTATTTTAGCACAAATTATGCAATAAAATGTCATTATGCATATAATATAGGCTATTATTACAAAAATCGTGTAAACGACTTAAAAATACAAACATAATTATATGAAATAAAGTAAAATATTCTGAAACATATATGTGAATACAAATAATAAATTTGGATAATTAAGTCATCATAAAATAATTTAAATGGGCAATTAATATATATTCAAATAATTTAAATGCAAGAAAATCAATTTTAAAGTTTTAAAAGTTATGAATAATTATAGAAAATACTTATATGACCCTGTAAATTAGGTAATAATACAAAAATAATATTTTGAAAGTATGCATGATATTATAAAATGTGAAGGCAAAATTGGGTATCAACAACTATCAAGGTCATACTCAATGTACTTAAATTAGATTAGTCATGCCACAATTACACTTATAGCACTACCATCACGATGTCACTATTAATATCAAATCACTTCAAAAAGTATTAAGCTTAGAACCATATAAGCACCTTCCTGTCTTTCACACCAAGCCTAACAGTCTAGATGTGTTTAAGCTATTATTACCTTACACTTCTTACTTCTGTGTTCAGTTCTTTCTTCTCCAAGTCAAAATCATACCATGGAGTTGTATCCACAACTTTAAATATTTAATAAGTCGCTCTCAGGTAAAAAAATCAAACCTTAGACCCTTTTATAATTCACATAGATTCTCAACATTCAAAAATTTGACTATCGTTAGACCCCTTTACAAATCACACAGATTCTCAACATTCAAAAATTCGACTAACTCTCAAACCCTTTTTTATATAGAATTTTGGCACACGTTCCTACGAAAATAGAGTTATCCCAATATTTAAAACAAGTAATTTTCAACTATCACCAATGAGCGTAACATTTTATGTACTCGAGGCCAATATCAATTGCCCATATATTGTTAGAAACTTCCAAATCAACTGTGTCGCCTAGCAGAGGAGGATACACGCAGTGTAGCCATTCGCTAAAGGCACGTGTTAAGAATAAACTCGATTCATCATAACACACGGATGAGGAATAAAAGAAGGGAAAACATCTTAAATGCTTAGTAACCTTAAGATCATAAGTATGGGTGCCTACATACCCATGAACCAGACTCTACTAAACACTACTTCATGACCTGGGACTTGAAACCTAGGCTCTGATACCAACTTTGTCACATCCTAAACTACCTCCTAGACGTGATTGATACCCAACTAACACCACCCACCAGGCGAACCAAACTTTCATACCTTAGCCATTAATTTACAACATTTGATTAATTAATTAAATAAGTATCCAAATATTCTGATAATTAATTACGAACAATTAGTATGTTGAAATATTAAACTGAAACTCTAGCCAAATCCCATACTAGACCATGGAGCATCTACTAGAATTAAAAAATACATCATATGTATAAATAATAAAGACTCTTTTGGCAGCCTCCACGAACAATGCGTCGGCTCACCTCAATAACTAAATCAACTCTAGCAAACTCTTTAGTTACTAGATCCTTCTTCACCAATAGTATCTGCATAGCATGCAGGTAAAGAGTGAGTTATACCTAAATATAACCTAGTAAGATCCTGGACCTGTCACTCTGAATATCTCTGGAACAAATGTTAAAAAATACAAACACACAACGAGCAAAAAAATAATATGTACATAAATTCCTTCTCCATACAATTACTTTATAAGGCCCAAATAATTATTGAAGAATAATACTATATATCTCACACAATCTAAACTAAGGACTTTTCATAAACGGCAGTGCAAGAAATTAAACAAACACCCCAACGAGTCCACGACAGCATACACAATGCCCCAAATCTACCACGACGGTCTACGCAATGCTCCAAATCTACCATGACGGCATACACAATGCCTCAAATATATAATGACAACGAAAAAATAGTTTCTAATGCCTCAATGCCATAGCATAGGCTACGCCACATCACACTACACCACAAATCACTTGTTAAATAATTTCAATTTTTTTTACAAAATAATATATATTTGTGGTTGGTCAAAGATCAGCGATTCTTCCAAGCACACACTCGTACCAACACATGGACTAGGTAGTCAAAACATACTTCCAAAACAATTTTTGGAAAAGCAAGCATCGAAGCTTAAAGTCTCACTTACCTCGTCAACGACAAGTTTCCCAACCTTGCGACTTCTAGGATACCAACCAAATGGTCTCCAATGGACTCAATCTATACAATATATTAATTAAAAATATCAATTATATTAGTCGGGGTCATATCTAAATATCCCTAACTTTCAAGCTTAGAGCTAAGTCTTAATATTCTATACCTCAAATACAATATTAAATTATAATCAATATCACTAGTCAAAATTAATTACTGGATATTATATCTAATATATTACTACTAGTATCCCAAAATAATAAATTAAATCTATGTAATAAAATTAAAATTAGATTCGGAGCCATAAGAAGAAGATGCAAAGAAAGTAGCTTTCAAAATAGCCAAAACGCTAACTTAGCCTCAAATTCTCTAAATTGCTTAGTCACATATTTTTCATATAATTATTTGTTATCATGCATAATCATTGCTTCTTATATTTCATGTTTTTCATCATCACTTAGTGTAACGACCCGATTGATCGTTTTGAGCATTTTCACTTTGCTCGGTAGTTTAGGGGCACGAGTAGCTCTGTATGATGTATTAGGACTTGTGTAAAATATTTGAGTTCATTCCGAGTTGATTTAATATGTTTCAGTGCGAGTTTTTTGAAGTCGAAAGTTTGAAAGCTGATTAAGTTTGATTTGAGGTGTGTTTTATCGTTTCGACGTTGTTATGCGTGATTGAGGCCTCGAGTAAGTATTCTTTTATGTTATGGGACTTCTTGGTATATCCGTACGGGGTCCCGATGGGCTCGGGTGAGTTTCGGATAGGTTTGGGTTGTGTTGCGCTCGTTTTTCTTACGATTCGATGTCGTTTCTTCAAGCATAAATGGTATCACATTGAACAAATGTGCTCATGTTTCTATTTTGATCGAATTATTAGATCCTTATCATAATTACAGATCCGTAGCAAAAACAATCGTCGAATTTGGACATCGTATGAGGATTTTATGATCATTTTACTAAGGATTTGGGTTGCCAGATTTATAAGATTAATTTCGCAATTGTCATTGACTTCGAATTTAAAAATCTGCATTATTTCCAAATATTGAAACCAACATATCTTCTTCATTATAAGGTTAAATGGAGTGATTCAAAAGTCTAATTTTACAGAAATTTAACAAGGAATCCACTGGAGATATCAAAAGTAAGTTTTGGGATCGTTTGGTACATAAACGAGGCAGAACAACTGGACAAAAATACTTAATACCGAATGTTTGTATATTTGGTCATATTTTGGGTTGGGGAGCTCGGATTTGGACAATTTTTGGAGGTGATTTTCACCATATAGATTGAGGAAAGTGTTCTATACTCGATTTTGGTTATATTTGATGAATCCATCTTCGTTTTTGGCATTTGATTGATGATTTCAAAGTGAATTTGGGGGTTTTGTCTAAAATTTCATAAAGTAAAATTTTGAATTTTAAACATCGATTCGGAGTCGGATTAGAGTGAAACTAGTATGGTTAAACTCGTAATTGAATGAGTTGTCGTATTTTGTGATTTTTGTGGGGTTCCGAGGCGCGGGCCAGGGTTTGACTTTTTGGTCGATTTTGGGATTTTGATTAAAGATCCGACCTTTATCGATTGGGTTTGTTTCCTTTGTCATTATTTGATGTATTTGAGTTGCTTTTGGAAATATTCGAGTCATTCAGAGGTTGGAACGCGCGAGATGGCATTTTTAGAGTATCGCTTGGCTTGCTCGGTATCGGGATTGGCTCGTTCGAGGTAAGTAACACTTCTAAATTTGGTGCTAATGGTATGAAACCCCGAATTATGTGTTATGTGATTGGTTTTGAGGTGACGCACATACTAGGTGACGGGCGTGTAGGCGTGCACTAATTCCGTTATATATGTGGTACTGTGTAGTTACCTGGTCTTACCATGTTAGAAACCATGTATAGGCTACATGATTATCCTATTGGATTATCTTCTTTCATTGCATTACATACTCAGTCATACACATTCACATGCATATTATATCTCAGTCTCTGTACCATTTATTGACACATCATATCATTATTTTGGGCTAGTTTCATGGCATTGTGAGCCCGAGAGATTGGAGAAATTGATGACTGAGTGAGGCCGAGGGCCTGAGTGTAAATGATATTAAGGTATCGGGTTGTACGCCGCAGCATGTTATATTGATTATATTATGGGATCGGGCTGCACGCCGCAGCAGGTTATATTGATTTGTGCAAGGATTGACGTGATATAGCTCTTGGGCTGAAGGAACCCCTCCAGAGCCTGCACACACCCCTAGTGAGCGCGGTTTATTATATTGAGGGATGGATCTTCCTTGGACATGGATCTTGTCCAAAGCATTTATATACCAGGGGATGGATCTTCCCCACGGACTGGATTTGGCCTTATTCGGTACAGAGTGACTGATGGTCAGTTGATGTATATATTCTGGGATGGATCTTCCCTGGGCCGGATTGGCCATATACAGTATTGAGTGGTTGGGCATGATGAGTGGAAAGTGTGAGACAGTGAGATTGAGTACTCCGAGAGTGTGAGTAAATGAGTTCATCGCTGAGGTACATGGCATAGACATGCACATATAACATACAGGCATAGAGATGTATTTATTCCTCATGATGTCTGGTATCACGTCATTCATGACTTATCACACATATTGACATATGAGCATAGTGATATTGTTACACTGGCTACCTAGAAAGAACAATGGAACATCTTATTTATTGTTGAAAGGATTTTTGGGAAAAATTATTGTTTTCAAATTTACTCATATGTTCGATGATTTACGTAAAGGATTTGGGTTTTCACTAATATACTTGAATAGCATATCTATTTTTTCGGGAAATTATGAATAGGCTGAGCATTTTATCTTTGAATTATTTCTTTTATTACTTTCATTATGGTGTTATGAATTGTTGTTGGATTTCGACCTTGGTTCCAGCTCATCACTACTTTCAATCTAAGGTTGGGTTTGTTACTTATTGATTATATGGGGTCGTTTGTACTCATACTACAATTCTACACTTTGTGTGCAGACATTGGATGGTGATGTTGCTGTGATCGACGGGAGCTGGAATTGAAGACGTACCTTCGTCCGGTTGTAGCTGCCTCTTGTTCATGGTAGCCTTAGATTATAAGAATCTGTTTATATATATTTCGAATAGATGATGCATTTGTTTCATACCAGTTTTGTAAATTCTAATCTTAGAAGCTCATGATTTGTACTACCAGTCCTGGGGAAATGTATAGGATTAAATACTTTCTTTAACTTAATTGTCTTATTAAATTTCATTGGAATTGGATAGTTGTTAATTGGATTACCAAGCGGGTTGGGTTAGGTGCCATCACGACTAGTTGAATTTTGGATCGTGACTAGTTGGTATCAGAGCTCTAGGTTCATAAGTTCTACAAGTTATGAGCAAGTGTCTAGAAGAGTCTTGCAGATCGGTATGATGATGTCCATACCTATATTCTAGATGCTACAGGGAATTTAGGATATACTTCCCATCTTTCTTTCCTTATCGTGTGACATTGATTTAGCTGGAAGCATAAATCTTTGAATTCCTTCCACGCATTCATATGTGCATGTTAGCGCTCGGTATCGGTTGTGCATCGATGTCTTGTATTCAATGGATGAGGTGCGAGATGTGATTTCGGTATGATAATGATGGTCCAGTCTGAAGGACTTGAAGCTAAGTTTTCACTATAGCTTGAGAACGGGGATTTCGGTTGTGTAAGCACGTGTTTTTGGATTTATATGTCTGGTAGTGTCCCTATGAGTGGAATTTTTGGCTCGATGGGTGGCTCTATGATGAGTATAATGTGACTGTGAGATGTGTTCAAATGGTTTGAATGTAAAGAGAAGAGTTTACTTGAGATGTAGAAAGGACTATTGGGTGCTTGATTTCTGTCTTGATGTGACGTATAGTCTCGGGTTATGAGTGTATTGAAAGATTTTTCATGATTGTCTAATTTTGGAACGAAGTAGATTTTCAAGTCTTGTTGATGGGTTCAGACTCAGGAAGATTAAGTGATTGCGTAGTAGTTGTGGTTGTGAAAGGGTATAAAGAGATTATTTTGAGGCTAAGCAGGTGGGTTAAAATCTACGAGGTAATCTACGGATGTGTGATTCTTATGATGTTGCGTGGAGGCTTTCTTTTCTACCAGTGGGTTATATTTATGCGATTTGAGTTTGGATCGGTTGTAATAGTTGACTTGACTGTCATGAGGATGAATGCGAGATTTGTATATGATTTGAGGTATTAGATGGTTTGGGGTTACATGAGCTTATGAAAGATTTTGTTGAATCTCAATGAGGTATTATGACATTAATGGGGTATGGTTATTGTAAGTTATCAGATGTTTTATTTCGTGACTTTGAACCAAGTTGGGAGTCTTCTATCGGCGAGTTGATTGCACGGTTATGTGTTGTATTGGTTTCGTTCTGAGGCATACTTGTGGAACTGTTATGACTTGCAGAAGCTGGTTTTGAGGATGATGTAATCAAGAAAGTTTCTAGATGCATGTTTTATTACACTTTATGGGTATATGGGAATTATGGAATGATTGAGTTGGTATTCGTGAAGGATGTAGTGCGCATGTGGTAGGAATTTGCTCGGTTTCTTAGAGGTGTAGGTTACTTCTTTGGGTATCGTCGTGCTAATGTGGCATAGGTCGTTTAGCCCATTTAGGCGGTGCAACTGATATTTGAGTAGAGTGATGGCTCTCGAGAAGGTTCTAATGGCTTCAGGAGTTATATGTAGCAACTGATAATTTTCTGGATTTGTATATGGCTAGAATCTGAGATTTACATTGGATGGTGTCGACACTCGTGGTATTTCTATATCATTATGGATACATTTCAGTAATAAGAAGGTGAAGGAAATAATTTGAGTTTCACATAAGGTCTCTTCGGAGTGGGTGTATCGGTTGTGGTGCTTTGGGGTGCTTAAGAGAGAATTCAACGGCTTATGAGCTTTAGGGCGGTATGATTTTATTCTAGGATATCGTGGGGTGAGTTCTAGTTAAGGATCTTGGTGTTCTGGAAAGGAGAAGTTACCCCGTGAGGGTAATTCGAAAGGAACTTAGATAAATAAGACAATTTGGTAGTAGGTTGGATCAGCACGGTAATGAGTATGATCGGTTCTTTGGGTACTTATGATGTGGTGAGTCCCTCCAGGTGATTCGTGGCAAAGCTCTTGGGTTTTGACGACCCGTGTGTCTTGGTGGAGTTAGAGAGATTCGGTTATGATGGTTTGGTTATGTGCAAATGGGTTTCCAAAGTGTTTACGATGATTTCTATCACTGTTCGAGGTGGATATTTCTTATTAGCGAGAGGAGCATGTTGAGTATTGTGATTTCCTACTGGATGGGATCAAACAGAAGGTTTCTAACTGTTAGGATATGTATTCTACTTGTGACTCAGAGTGATTATGATATTCTCGTGATTTTCATATGATGGCATGATAGATGTGATGCCGTGTGGGATTGAGATTTTCATGTGCGAGATCACGGTTCAGTTTTGAAGGGAAGGTCATGAATTCTTATATAACATGGTTTTATATGACTATATGAATGATATTACTACTTGGAATTGCCGGAGAAGGGTGCACATTCCAGAAGGCGCGTTGTGTTTTGACTTGCGGATGCTTCATTGGTATTGCAGTACTCGCTTGGTTGATTGCCCGCTGATATTCGGATTTTTGCTATGTGGCAAGGGAGAACTATAGAAGTATTTTTCTCATGGGATGATCGTGTGTGAGATATGTTTTAGAAATTCGGGCGGTGGATTTAGGATTAGATATGGCGATTCGTGTGCTCTATGGATTTGGAGACAGGAGTTCTCAGAAGCAGGTTGTTTCGTGGTTGTGGACTGTGAAGATGTGGCCAAAGTTATCCAAATGATAGTATGTGTTATGATTAGGTCGTTTCGGACTTTTGGAGGGCTATTTGTCCATTCGGGGATGACAGGAGTTGATTTGGGGGCCCATCGATAAGCCCAATGAGGATGTGTATTCTACAGCGGGTCGGATTTGTTGGCTCCAAACTGCTATTGTTGAGGGATGTTCCATTTGGTTAGAATTAATTTTATTTGTATCGAATATGTTCTATGTGTTACTTTTCAATGCTACGAAGGGTTGTGATTCGTTGGTTATATGCACACATGGTGCGCTTCTATTTGGGCCTTATAGCGAAATTCGACCGAGATGGTGATTGGGACGTGGAATGGTTGATTGCGCCTTAGTTATGGTCTTTCTGGATTGTGGTTTATTGTTTTAATTGCTTCTCTGTGGTTATGGTCATGCCCCTAGGGTACTTGATGTCAAATTGTGTGTGGTTGTTGATTTTGGGCATTGTGGCTTGAGGGATTTCTTATAGACCAGTGTTTTTATGGGGCACGCATTGCAGCTGGGTTATGTCGGGAGATGATCCTTTGTGTTAGATTTGTGTTACTTGGTTATTCTAGGTATGATGGGTTCGTAGCATTTCGGTTGTGGTGGTACTTATTAACTTGCGGGATGGTTCTCTCGTTTGAGTCATTTTCCATGACTGAGTACATTTGGAATATTGCTTATTAGTGCACGGGTTGTGGATTTAGATTGTATTGATGTGGCATGTCATTAGAGTGGTTGTGTTGGATGAGAACATTGGACCTAGAATGGATGCTATCGGATATGATTACATCATGTATGGAGGATAATATTGGAAGTCAGCTTAGAAATTATCTATAGTTCTTGTCGAAGGAGATAGAGTTCCATGACTTGTTGGTCTGATAAGTGGTTACGAGTTTTTGCGTGATTCTTTCATCATTGGGAGTGTTTAAAGGTTCGGAACAAGATTTTAGTTGAAATTGGGTTATTTTGAGCAGCTACTATGATAGGAAAATTTTCTATAGGTATTTGAGTTATGTGGTATATCCTGTGATTATGTTTTGGGTTATGGTTATGGCTTGGTACAGCTTGTTCAGACTTATACAGTGTATAGATGCGAGATTTAGGTCTTATAGGAAATTCCGAATGTTGGAATATTGGATTCGAAGGTTTACGGGCTAAGGTTGAAGTAATGATCATATGTGTGTTGTGTTGTTGGTCCTATATGGAATAGGGTGACATGGGATCACCCCCGAGTATGTGCATGGTAAGGTTACACGCTGGTTTGACGGCTTAGGAACAACTCTTAGCACGTTCGAGGACGAACGTATGTTTAAGTAGGGGAGAATGTAACGACCCGGCCGGTTGGTTTGAGCATTTGCACTTCACTCGGTAGTTTAGGGGCACGAGTAGTTTCGTATGAAGTATTAGGACTTGAGTGCAAAATTTGAGTTCATTCCGAGTTGATTTGATATGTTTCAGCGCGAGTTTTTCGAAGTCAAAAGTTTGAAAGTTCATTAAGATTGATTTGAGGTGTGTTTCATCGTTTCGATGTTTTTATGCGTGATTTAAGGCCTTGATTAAGTATGTGTTATGTTACAGGACTTGTTGGTATGTTCGTACGGGGTCCGAGGGGCTCGGGTGAGTTTCAGATAGGTTTGGGTTGTGTTGCGCTCATTTTTCTTATGATTCGACATTATTTCTTCAAGCATAAATGGTACCACATTGAACAAATGAGCTTCGATTTCTGTTTTGATTGAAGTATTAGATTTGTACCGTAATTACGGATCCGTAGCAAAAAGAATCGTCGAATTTGGACATATTATGAGGATTTTATGGTCATTTTACTAAGGATTTGGGTTGCTAAATTTTTTCAGATTAATTACAAAGTTGCTTGTGACTTCGTATTTAAAAATCTGCACTATTTCCAAATATTGAAACCAACATATCTCTTTCATTATAAGATCAAATAGAGTGATTCAAAAGCCTAACTTGACTGAAATTTCACAAGGAATCCATTGGAGACATCAAAAGTAAGTTTCAAGATAACAAGGCAGAACAACTGGATAAAATACTTAATATCGAAGGTTTGTTCATTTGGTAATATTTTGAGTTGGGGAGTTCGGATTTGGATAATTTTTGGAGGTGATTTTCACCATATGGATTGGGATAAGTGCTCTATACTCGATTTTAGTTATATTTGATTAATCCATCTTCGTTTTTGGCATTTGATTGATAAATTCAAAGTGAAATTTGAGGGTTTGGTCTAAAATTTTATAAAGTTAATTTTTGAGTTTTGAACATCGATTCGGAGTAAGATTTGAGTGAAGACAGTATGGCTGGACTAGTAATTGAATGGATTGTTGAATTTTCTGAGTTTTGTCGGTTTCCAAGGCGCGGGCCCGTGTTTGACCTTTTGGTCGATTTTGGGATTTTGATTAAAGATTCGACCTTTATCGATTGGGTTTGTTTCCTTTGGAAATATTTGATGTATTTGAGTTGCTTTTGGCTAGTTTCGGGATATTCGGAGGTCGGGATGCACGGGATGGCATTCTTGGAGCATCGATTGGCTTGCTCAATATTGGGATTGGCTCGTTCGAGGTAAGTAACAATTTTGAACTTGATGCTGAGGGTATGAAACCCCGAATTACGTGTTATGTGATTGATGTTGAGGTGACGCACATACTAGGTGACGGGCGTGTGGACGTGCACCGTGTAAATTATAATTTCGTTATTTCTGTGGTACTGTATAGTTACCTGGTCTTCATGTAACCATGAAACTTCTACGTTCTTGAGCTATTGAGTTGTGATCCATGTTAGAAACTAGGTCTAGGCTACATGTTTATCCTATTGGGACCCACATAGGTCATTTCTGCTATTGAATTATCTGATTTCCTTGCATTACATACTCAGTCATACACATTCATATGCATATTATATCTCAGTCTCTGTACTATTTATTGACACATCATATCATCATTTTGGGCTAGTTTCATGGCATTGTGAGCCCGAGAGATTGAAGAATGATGGCTAAGTGAGGCCGAGGGCCTGAGTGTAAATGATATTAAGGTATCGGGTTGTACGCCGCATCATGTTATTTTGATTATATTATGGGATCGGGCTGTACGCCGCAACAGGTTATATTGATTTGTACACACCCCTAGTGATTGACTTGATATAGCTCTTGGGCTGAAGGAACCCCTCCGGAGCCTGCACACACCCCTAGTGAGCGCGGTTGATTATATTGAGGGATGTATCTTCCTTGGACATGGATCTTGTCCAAAGCATTTATATACCAGGGGATGGATCTTCCCCACGGGCTGGATTTGGCCTTATTCGGTACTGAGTGACTGATGGTCAGTTGATGTATATATTCCGAGATGGATCTTCCCTGGGTCAGATTAGCCATATACAGTACTGAGTGGTTGAGCATGATGAGTGGAAAGTGTAAGACAGTTAGATTGAGTACTCCGAGAGTGTGAGTGTATAAGTTCATCGTTGAGGTACATGGCATTGACATTCACATATAACATGCAGGCATGGAGATGCATTTATTCCTCATGTTGTACGGTATCACGTCATTCATGACTTCTCATACATATTGACATATGAGCATAGTGATATGTGTTACACTGGCTACGTAGAATGAAAAACGGAATATCTTATTTATTAATGAAAAGATTTTTTAGAAAAAATACTGTTTTCAAATTTACTCATATTTTCAACGATTTACGTAAAGGATATGGGTTTTCACTAATATACTTGAAAAGCGGATCGATTTTTTCGGGAAATTATGAATAGGCTGAGCATCTCATCTTTGAATTATTTCTTTTATTACTTTCATTATGTTGTTATGAACTGCTATTGGCTATTGGTGTTGGATTCCGACCTTGGTTCCAGCTCGTCACTACTTTCAACCTAAGGTTAGGTTTGTTACTTATTGAGTGCATGGAGTCGGTTGTACTCATGCTACACTTCTACACGTTGCGTGCAGAAGTTGGATGTTGATGTTGCTGTGATCGACGGGTGATGGAATTAAAGACGTACATGTGTTCCGGTTGTAGTTGCCTCTTATTCATGGTAGCCTTAGATTATAAGAATCTATTTATATACATTTCGAACAGATGATGTATTTCTTTCGTGCCAGCTTTGTAAATTCTAATCTTAGAAGCTCTTGATTTGTACTACCAGTCCTTGGGAAATGTATAGGATTTAGATACTTTCTTTCACTTAATTGTCTTATTAAATTTTATTGGAATTGGATAGTTGTTAATTGGCATACCTAGCAGGTTAGATTAGGTGCCATCACGACTAGTTGAATTTGGGGCCGTGACACTTAGTTGACTAATAACAATTGAAAAGCTTCCCAAAGGTTACCAATACCTGTGAACCTTTTCTTTTAGCTTCGTAAGAAATACGCAGTAGAAGTTCTTTTCTTTTCTGCCATTAATTTGCTCCAAATCACTAAGTTTTTGCTCTCTAACCAACTGGGAACTCTATTTATATAACCTTGTTTTCTCATCTGGCCAAAACATTAAAAAAATAAATAGTGGGGTATGGCCCAATTTAAACCTTTTGAAAAAAGATTATATTTCCAAAGTTATGTGTATTATTTTGGCCCAATAGCTACAAATTAAATTAATTCTCCAATCTCACAATTAAGTACAAAAATATTTCGGGTTATTATAGGGTGTACTTGCTCCGATAGCATTCGTGTTCCGGGCATAAACTCTTCTGGAACCAACCATTTACCGTGAGGGTTTCATAAGAAAAGGCTCTCTTATGTTTACGTTGCTAGAATTTGAAGTACTTAGTTAACTTTCAAATGAAAAAATGAGATCATCGTTTGGACAAGAAACAAGATAAAAATAAAAGGACTTTATTCTATTCCTTCTATCTTCAAAAGTACATAAGCATTCGTTTACTGAAAGAAAAGAAATTGCCATTTCTTATCGCTAATTTGCACAACTTTTTTCCACCGGGCTGGCTATGCAGTCCCCGGTCCTGATGAGACATTTTTATTCCCAGGTCTCGCAGTCCCGATTTTCGTGAAAATCAGGTTTTCCTATTCACGTACAACCACCCTAGGTGTTCGAATATGAAAAATGCAAATTGGAACACTGAAAGTCTTGCTCCTTTGAGGAAAAAAACTAGTAAATGGTTGGATAATATTTGGTTCGATAGCAAGCTTCATTTTTCGTTCGGAACTTTGCTATCGAGCCAAATATTATCTAACCAACCCCCAGTGGCTTGTTGGGGAAACACTTGTGAACGATTGAATAGCCTTTGGTCTGGTCGCAAGTTTTGCTTCCCATTAGGAATTTTCTACTGAGCCAAAGACTATTTAACTATCCTATAGTGGTTTGTTGATTTAATGCCTTGTCACCTAAGGTTTTATCTCTACTGATGATATTTTCTTCATAATATGCTTTTTGTTGCTGCCTCGATAAAAACCTTGGTAGAGACACCTATTTGGGACAAAATCTTGGCAAAGGAAAAAAGAGCGCAGCACATACTTTCAGTATAAATGGTGCCCATCAACAATAATACTTTTTGAGGTGAGTCACATTCTAGTTCTCGGAAATTTAACTCTGTCTTGGTTCTCTAGTTCATATGACCATTTTCCAGTGACAGCTGAAACCTGATATGGGCCTTCCCACGTCGGACCCAGCTTTTCCGCGTTGAGCTCCAGGGTGTTTTGAGTCAGTTTCCTTTAAACAAAGTCTCTTACTTTGAAATAACGGAGATTGGCCCTTTGGTTATAGCACCTTTCCATTCTTCGTTTCTGATCCACCATCCTTATATGCGTCAAGTCCTTGCATTCGTCAAGCAGTTACAATTTGACCAGCAATGCTTCGTTGTTTGTTTATTCGTCTGCCCGGAAGTACGGCAAGGTCGGTTATCCTACTTCCACTAGGATCAGAGATTCTACACCATATACGAGAGAAAAAGGTGTCTCTCCCCTTCTTGACTTGGTTGTCGTCTGGTATGCCCACAACACTCCTGGTAACTCTTCGGGCCACTTGCCTTTGGCTGCTTCCAATCTTTTTTTGGGGTTTTAAATCATCATCTTATTGGTTGATTTCGATTGCCCATTTGCGCTCGGATGATATGGAGAAGATGTGATTCTATTAATTTTCTGGTCTTTAAGGAATGTTGTAACCTTTGAGCCAATGAATTATGGCCCGTTGCCACAGGAAATCTCCTTCGGTAATTCGAACCGGCAAATTATGTTTTCCCATAGGAAATTGACCAATTCGTGCTCGCCAATGTTTTGGTAAGGACCTGCTTCAATCCACTTAGTGAAGTAATCAGTTAAAATTAAAATAAAACTTACCTTCCCGAGAGCCAGTGGCAGCGGCTCGACTATATTCATCCCTCATTTCATGAATGACCATGGGGATAGTATCGAATGCAGCAGCTCTGCCGTTTGATGCACTAACGGTGCATGGCATTGACACTTGTCGCATATCAGAACAAATGACTTTGCGTATTTTTCTATCCGGGGCCAATATTATCCTACCCTAGCTAATTTTAGCACCAGCAAATCCGCACAAAAATGATTACCGCAGATTCCTTGGTGAACCTCTCTCATGACATAGTTTTCCTCTGAGGCTCCCGGACATCTGGCCAACGGGCCTGTAGCGACCTTCTATGTAATAATACTCCCCTACCATAAGCTGTAACGAGCTTCTTTGGTGCGGAGTGCCCGGGATGCCTTTGGGTCTTCCGGAAGCTTGTAGTGTTCGAGGTAATTGATGATCTCATTCCTCCAATCCTAGACTAGGTTTTTGTATTTATTTCATAATAACCGTCTACATCCAGTACCGAATGAATAAGTTGAACGACGGTACCAGACTCTAATCCCCTCATTTTGGTAGACGATCCAAAATTTTCCAATGCATCTGCTTCTGCATTTTCTTCTCTCAGATGTGAGTGATCGACCATTCCCTGAATCGCGCGAGAAAAGATTGAACTTTGACAACATAGTTGCATGCGATTCTCCTTAGTGTCGAAGATTCCATTTACTTTATTTACCACTAGTAGGGAATCACATTTGATTTCAATGACCTCGGAGTATAGTCCCCAGTCCAATTTAAGTCCTGCAATCTAAGCCTCATACTCGACTTATTGTTAGTCAACAGAACAATTTTTATGGCCTGCCTCAAGATTTCTCCTGAGGGAGTGATTAAGACCACCTCGAGCCTGAACCCTTCTATGTTGGAAGCTCCATATGTTAACAAGATCCAAACTCCTGATGTTGCTTCCGACACCATCACCATTTTTTGTGGTCATAGGCAGTAGCGCGGGACTAAAATCGTCCACAAAGTCGGCCAAAACTTGTGTTGATCGCAGTCCTGGTCGTATATTCAATATCAAACTCGCTGATTTCAACCGCCTATTTGGCCAGTCGACCTGACAATTTAGGTTTGTGAGATATTCTGTAAGGGAAAAGTTGTCACCACGCCTATTGGTGGCACTGAAAATAAGGCCTATGCTTTTGAACGACGACTATGAGAGTTAAGGCCACTTTTCAAGGTGCGGATAACGAGGTTTTGCTTTCGATAAACATTTTCTAACATAATAGGTAGGAGATTGCGAACCTTCGTCCTAGAACAACACTTATCGCTACCTCCGAGACTACTAAGAATATTAGCAAATGTTCATATTTCTCCGATGTTGACAGTAACAGAGGGTTTGATAGATACTGTTTTAGGGTTTTTAGAGCATGTTGGCATTCTGGATTCCATTTGAAGTTGTTGTTCTTCTTCAAAATTGAGAATAAGTGATGACATATTTCTGAATATCGAGAAATGAACCTGCTTAGAGCAGCCAGTCTTGCGGTTAGCCTTTGGACTTCTTTCATGCTTGTCAGCTGGTCTAGAATGTCCTCGATGTCTTTAATCTTATTGGTATTGACTTCGATCCCCCTTTGTGACACCAGGAAACCCAAAAATTTATCGGAGCTAACTCCGAACACACACTTTTCGAGGTTGAGCTTCATGTTGTGTTTTTTAGGATGTCGAAGGTTTCCTGAAGGTGTTTTAGATGGTCATCTGCATTCAACTAGACCAGCATATCATCTATATACACTTCCATTGTTTTCCCTATTTTTTTTCAAACATTTTGTTCACGAGCCTCTAATAAGTGGCTCCGGCGTTTTTAAGTTCGAAGGGCATCACCATTGTAGCAATATGTGCCAAAGTTCATTATTAACAAAGTTTTTTCCTGATCCTCCGAGTTCATCTTAATTTGGTTGTACCCGGAATATGCATCGAGAAAGATCATCAACCTGTGTCTGGCCATTGCATCAATCATTTGATCAATGTTAGTCACTGGGAACGAGTATTTTGGGCATGCTGATCACACCCAACTCAAGTCCTATAAAGGATAAGTGGTCGCTGCAAATATAATACGGTCTAAGAGTACGTGGTCGAATCCCACAGAGAAATAAGGCTTGATGTAACTATTAAGTATCACTAAGAAGACAAGCTCGAACAATTCTTAAATTATAAATATAAAGTTTCTTATGTCTATCAAATTAACTAACAAATTAAAGGGGTGAATTAAGAACTAAGGGTTGGAAACAAGATTAAGGAAGTCTAGAGTTATGATTTTCCCAATTGTCGGAATCCTTTCTGATGTGTCTTCTATAATTTCACCTAGTTATTTTATAATGATCGTGAGAACTCAACTTATCATAATTCTCTCTCGAGCAACTACATAATGTACTAGTCATATTCTCTTGAACTACGCTAGCTCACACTTTTTCACCACTCACTATGATCACGTCAAAGCTTTGTTATTTGTAATCCCGCTTTTAAATCCGCCATATTGATCTCTCATATATATTAGGGTTAACGTTGTTCAACAACCACCTACATCTGTACTCTTTTTCAAGCAATACATAATAAATAGACACCATTAATTGAGAACTCTTCAATTAACTAAAATAAGCACGTAGTTGAACAAATAAAAAAATTCAAAGACTCAACTATATCAAAACGTATCAAGAATTCATCCTACAAAAGGTTCCATCAAACCTTAGATAATAGAATTAGCTACTCATAAAAGTATGTAAAACTATAATACTAAAATTCATAACCAATAATAGAAATAAGAAGAAGAAAGTAAATCTCATAAAAGGATTCTCATCCTGTCCTTGCGTGCCTTGCCTCCTTAGGTCGAATCCCCTCCTTAGGTCAAATCCCCCTCCTTCAAAAGTGAGTTTAAAGACTATTTATATGGGATAAGGTTGGAAAATACTTCTCAGGTTAGCTCGTTCACTCTGTCGTGTGCATGCGAGAGCGAACGAGCAAAGTACTTCTTTTTTTCTTTTCCTTCTAAGTCTCTCGTGCACTTCCATGCCTTTTTGCTATTATCCGCTGTTTTTTTTCAAGCTTCCCTCAGCTAGCTTGTTCACACTCTTGTGTGCACACGAGAGTGAACGAGCGAAGTTCTTCTTTTGTCTCTTACTCCCAAATCAATTTATTTTGCTCACCTTTCTTCCAACTTGATCCGATACATAAGAACGCACGTAATGAGCATAATTCACTACGAAAACTCATTTAACCTCCCGCAACCACACAAGTTATGAGATGAAAGTACACCGAAAATATACATTTTTAGCCGTTTATCAGCACCCCACACTTAAACTCTTTCTCTTCCTTGAGAAACTTTCAAAATTAAGCACAATGGAAAGAAACACATTTCAACAAAATTACTCAAGCATCACACCAATGACAATGGTTTATACAAACAATTAGAACTCAACATAAGAACTAGTGACATCTTTCTTCAAAATTAGACCCATCCCAAGACAATTTAAAATATTTGTGCGTCTTCTTCTAACATCCTAACCTCAAAAGATGAATCCAATACATTCCCTACTATGACTCACTTCTTCTGTCAACTCAAAAGGCCCCGACTTAACCAATCCTTTGTAAATAATGTTACCTCACCACAAACCAAAGAGAGAAATTAGTCCATACACTCAAATATGCATTCAAGTATAATTTAAAGACTTACAAATCAAAATAATTCACTAAATCCCTCAAAGAAATTCATATACATCTCGAGGCTGTTTATCGGCTTGCCCGTAGTGTATGTCTTTACTAATTTAAGCTCGCAAAGTCTAGGATCAATTAGGTCTTTTCAGATTCTAATGTAGTCTAAGTGATGGGTATGATATATTTGGGTATAGTGACTAAACCTCCTAAGCACTTTAATGCACTACACTTAACTTTCCAGTACACACTCTTCATGACCAATTCAAGCAATGCCATAATTTAGCCCTTCTTCTTTAAGCACAACTATGCACTCTCTAGCCCAGATTAAGAGGAATATGAGGTGTATTTTCTATTTTTTTATTATTCTTTTCTTTTTGTGTTTTCGTTGATTTTTTTTACTTATTTTCTCTCCTTTTTTTTCAACACTCTCCAAACTTAGGTTGTCCGGCTAATGATCTTTCAAAACATGCGTGCACCTTTTAGCCTTTTCATGGTTCCACTAAAAAGCTACTATAACTCTCACCTTATTCTTCCATGGTTCCACTCAAAAGCTACTCCAACTCTCACCTTAATCTTCTAGCGACTTAAGTGCTTTTGGAGATAAAGGTTCAAAAGGATCTAATTAAGAACAAAAAGGAAATCGGCTTGTAATGTGGGTGCCAAAAAAAGTTTACGGGCTCAAATGAGCTATCTAAGGATAACTTTATGGTGGCATAGTAGCTCAGTGGACTATCAAAGAAAGGCCTACATCATCTCCTGGACTTACAAAGCTTACTTATTTCGCTTCGACTAACACATGGGGCAAGTTCCAGACTAACACATGATAGCATAGAATATAAGAAAGACCGTACATCACACAATGGACATTATTTACTCCGGACAGCTCAGACCCGACACTCAAGTTAAACAACTAAGCACACTCATCCTGTTAATTCAACACATGGAAAGTACACAAAGGAGTCAACAAATAAACTTAATCGTCAAATGAAATATATTCTCAAGACATGTGGGCACATAGAATACGAAGAAGATAATCAACTCAGATGTTACAGCTCTAAGTCCTAACATGAAACATGTCAAAAAGCATAGATACTCAAGTTCTTCTCATTACATTATCGTTTCTAAAAGGAAAAGGAATTTTTTTTTTAGTATTTTTTTCTTTAGACTTTACTCCCTTAAGAAAACTGCCTAAGAAATTCATCGTTGGGAAAAGTCCGAAATTTTGAAACTTCCACCTAAAAAAACTATTGCTCGGTTCAAAGAGTTATCCCTTGAAAAAGAACCATGGCCATAATAAAAACCAAGAGGTATTATTTTTACCTAATTATATATATATTTCTTTTTTTTCTTTTTTTTTTCAACATACATAATATAGCACAAGGCAGTCTTCTTCCACCCCACCCTTAAAATTGTGCATTTTTCCTAATGCACACCATAAATAACAAGAGGTTAAAAGAAACTTCCTGATAGGAAGGCCGAAGAATTAGTAGCTCATGGGGCACTCAGACTTCTCCCATGCATTGGTCTTTTATGCAGGCACTCCACACTTAGTTCCAGTCGTCTTGCTCTCTTTTGCTTCATTCCAATAGCTTTGCTTCTCATGCTCCTAGAAATAAAAAAACTATACTAAAAAAGTTAACATAGTAAAAATAACCTAAAAAAAATAAAAATCAACAAAAGTAGTAAAGTTGGGTTGCCTCCCAACAAGCGCCTGATATAATGTCGCGGCACGATGTGAATCACTTTCTGCCTCCACCTCCAGCTTATGAATTGAATCCCAAGTTTTGATTCAAGCTTATGATTATTGCTCCTGGGGCGGTACAAATTCTTGCGAGCCAAAATTTATGTAAATTATGGTGCACCTTTTGGCTCTCGACCGAAGAGTGTCACTTTGCCTAGACTGCCCTGAATATTTTAAAAATATAAGGCTCATCTACTTCTTCTCTGGACTCATTTTTATGCTCATATGGATCAATTTCATTTCACCATCCGAACATAATGTTGTGAAGTGTTTGGAATGAGGTTCAAAACGCTCAAATACTTGAACTTTAAGATTTTCAACCTCCTAGATACAAATTACACTAGATTCAACGAAATTTTTATCCTCAATGTCCTTGCTTGACTCTAGTATCACTTCTTCAACATTGACATCATCAAATTCTAGTTGGTTAGTATGTTGGTGTTTTACTTTGGACCCCTATTGATACCTCAAGTTTCGTCTTTAATGTACACTGCTCCTAGCTATTATCCATAATATTAGCTTGTTGGGCATTAAAAGCTTGAACTAATTTACTTACTTGAGCCTCCAAGTTGCGAATAATTGCCTCTTGCTTATGTATGTGTAGATGTCTTTCATCATTTTCCCCCACAAGGAACCTTAGCATATCCTTTATCTCTTTCAAGTTATTATCCTCGGGTTCTTTGTTCCTATTAACTTTATAAGAAAAAGTAGAACCATCATAATCAGGGTTTGGGAGAGGATAAGAAATATAAGCATAGCCATGAAAGTGTCCATCTTGACCACCACACGCATCACACACATTCCACAAATAAGATTGAGTTGGTGCACATAACTCAGTCTCAGGAACATTTTGATAATTTTGCCATGGTGGTTTCCTTCACAATATGTATAAGGATCAAAAGTAGAATGACCAACACCTAAACTCCATAATTCCAAGATGTCATGTTTCTCAAATCAAAAAGTAGAATAAAATAAAATTAAGAAAAGGAAAAAATAAAATAAAAAAATCAAACCTGAAACCTAACAATATATACAACTACAACTACACCTTCAGTTCCTCGGCAACAACGCCAAAATTTGATCACGCCTAACTCAAGTCCTAAAAAGGATAAGCGGTCGCTGCAAATATAATCAGGTCCAAGAGTCCGAAGTCGAATCTCACAAAGAACTAATGTTTGCTGTAACTATTAAGTATCACTAAGAAGACAAGCTTCAAACAATTCCTAAACTATAAATATGTATAGTTTGAAAAAACATATCAAACAAGAGATTATTAATACCAAAGCTAATGCATAAACGACCCCTTAAAGTTAATTACACAGGAATAATTCAGCTACAAAGGTTAATCCCCTAAAACTATCTGATACGAATATATTTACACATAAAATATACAAATATACATTACCTTTTTGACTTCTTGAGAAAAGAAAATGTTTGTTTTATTATTTTAAAAATCCTCTTAAGTTGTTCTGCGACTGCGTCTGAGTTGGCCGTTGCCTGTGTAACTGTGCTTTGCTAGATTTGAATCAGAAACATCCTTTCCTTCTCTTTATTCCATTAAAAATTATGTTCTTTGGTACCCCTTAAGAATGTTTGTTGTAATTTGTCTTCTTTTCACTCATTTCAAATTTTGGTGTCTCTCTTTCTCAGTCTTGGAGCATATTTAATAATAAAAAAAAAGGTGCAATCTTTCTTCTTCTGTTGCAATTATCTTTTGTGGAAAATAGTTGAATTTCTAGTTCTTGTATTACTCATAATGAATTCTTGTAGTTTGTTTATATTGGTGTTGAGTTTTTTGTGTGTGTCTGGGTTTAATCCATCAGATAATTACTTAATAGACTGTGGATCCACTAAAGATACTAATGTTGGTAATAGGGTTTTTGTATCTGATAAATCAGCTTCAAAATTTCTTTCAACTTCTCAAGATATATTAGCTGATACCCCTGCAAACTCAATTGACCATTCACCTCTATATCAAACAGCTAGAATCTTTACTTCAACATCCAGCTATAAATTCCCCATTAGTAAAAGTGGACGGCACTGGATCCGTCTTTACTTTTACCCATTTGAGTACAAAACTTATGATTTGAGCTCAGCAAGTTTTTCTGTTTCCACACAACAGAATGTTCTCCTTGGCAATTTTAGTCCTAAAAATGTTTCCTTTAAAGAATTTTCTGTAAACGTAACGACGAGGGATCTTGAAATCACATTCTCTCCTTTGCCTGAGTCAATTGCCTATATAAATGCCTTGGAAATTGTCTCTGTACCCGATAGCCTTATAACCGATGACGCCTCCACCTTTGATCCACCCGGGGTATTCAATGATATGTATGCACACGCTTTAGAAACAGTTGCTAGAGTTAACATGGGCGGGCCCGCTGTGTCGTTTGAAAACGATACGCTATGGCGAAATTGGGTTCCTGATAAAAGTTACTTAATACAGCCAGATTTCACCAAGTCCTTGTCAAAGATTGGATCTGTAAAGTACACTCCGGGTGGAGCAACATCAGATATTGCACCACCGACGGTATATGGTACGTGCACTAAGATGAATGTGGATGCTTCTGGTAATGATGCCATTGCTAATTTTAATGTGACATGGGCGTTCAATGTGGACAGAGGTTTCCAGTATTTCATTCGTTTACACTTGTGTGATATATTGAGTACAGCTGCTAATCAGCTGTTGTTTAATGTTTATGTTGATTCCTCGAATGCGGCTTCTGATTTTGATCTGAGTTCTAAAGTTCAAGGCAGATTGGCCACCGCGTATTACATGGATTTTATTACACCACCAGCTAATAGCAACAACCTTAGCATTAGTATCAGCCCGTCTTCAAAGAGTGCTTATCCAGATGCCTTTCTAAATGGATTGGAATTGTTAAAGTTGAATAATACTCAGGGCAGCCTTGCTGATATGGCCTCTGTTCCTCCTTCCACAAGCTCGGGCTCGAAAAACAATATCGGAGTCATCGTTGGTGTGAGCGTAGGTGTGACACTTGCTTTGCTCATGGTTGGTGTTTTGTCTTGCATGCACAGAAGAAGAAAGCAGGAACAACATCGCCTGTCAAAGACGTGGATTCCTTTGTCTATTGGCGGTGGCACGTCTCATACTATGGGAAGCAAATACTCGAACGGGACAACCATGAGTGCAGCTTCTAACTTGAGTTATCGCATACCTTTTGCAACCATGAAAGAAGCAACCAAAAACTTTGATGAGAGTTTGGTCATAGGGATAGGTGGGTTCGGAAAGGTATTCAAGGGTGTTTTGTACGATGGTACGAAGGTAGCTGTTAAGAGGGGTAATCCCAGCTCCCAACAAGGTCTTAGAGAGTTCCAAACTGAAATAGAGATGCTCTCTCAGTTTCGCCATCGTCATCTTGTTTCGTTGATTGGATACTGTGATGAAAAGAATGAGATGATTCTTGTGTATGAGTACATGGAAAACGGAACCCTCAAGAGCCATTTGTATGGTTCAGATATGCCGAGTATGAGCTGGAAACAAAGGCTGGAGATATGCATTGGGGCTGCCAGAGGTCTACACTACCTTCATACCGGCTACGCGCAGGCAGTTATACATCGTGATGTCAAATCCGCAAACATATTGCTTGATGAGAATTTGATGGCAAAAGTTGCTGATTTCGGACTTTCTAAGGCAGGACCTGAGCTCGATCAAACCCATGTTAGCACAGCGGTGAAAGGGAGCTTTGGGTACCTAGATCCTGAATATTTCAGAAGGCAACAATTGACAGAAAAAAGTGATGTTTACTCTTTTGGTGTTGTTCTGTTTGAGGTTCTTTGTGCTAGGCCTGTCATTGATCCATCTCTTCCGAGGGAGATGGTCAATTTAGCTGAATGGGCGATGAAGTGGCAGAAGAAGGGACAACTGCAGCAAATCATAGATCGGAATCTTGCTGGAAAAATAAGACCAGATTCCCTCAGGAAGTTTGGAGAAACAGCAGAGAAATGCTTGGCTGATTATGGCGTCGACAGGTCTTCAATGGGTGATGTGCTATGGAACTTGGAGTACGCGCTTCAACTTCAAGAGGCTGTTATTCAAGTTGATCCTGAAGAAAACAGTACAATTCTCATAGGAGAGCTCTCTCCTCAAGTGAATGATTTCAGTCGTGTTGATGCCAATGCTTCTGCTGTGCAGTTTGAAGCGTCAAATCTGGATGATCTATCTGGAGTTTCCATGAGTAAGGTTTTCTCACAGTTGGTTAAGTCTGAAGGAAGATAAACAAGTGAAGATGGTATTATATTGTGCTTAGATCCTCAGTTCATTCCACTTTTTGTTCATTAATCATGTGAAGATTGAATTCTTTTTGTCATAGTTTGTTCTACAAATTGGTAAATCTTACAGAAAAGTCACTTCCAAGTCTTCTACGTTTGGATACTTTTTACCTGTCTTTTGATCTATAATTTTGTATTTACTACATGGTTTTGAATATAATTTTGATGTGTTAAACCACTCTTTGAATGTCATGTCTAAAAGAAAGAGGCTTGTGAAATCATAAAAAACAGTTATGCGCCTTTGGGAATTCTTGAAAACAGACCTGATTACCAAAAACCATTAATTTCTATCCCCCATTTCATCTTGCAACTCCCAATCAATTAATCAACTACACCTTAATCACAAATTAATGGGGGTCAAATATATGAATAATCTATATTGACTGCTCTGTCTGCGTCCATTCTATTCTAATATGAAAAAGGAATGTCTTTTAAATCAAATTAAGGGCTCTCTAAAATTAGAGATTTTGAAAATCTCACATTTATCCTTACATTGACATACATATGTAAGTAACCTATGTTGCACTGACTCTCCGAACATGTGATCGGATATGTGTCGGATCCTCCAAAAGTAGTGCATCTTTGAAGGATCCGACATGGGTGCGGCTACATTTTGGAGAGTCCGCGCAACATAGTAAATGACTACAAAATTAAACCTTAGCCCCAACTAGTTGGTATAGCTCTATAGCTTATAATGGTTTGTTGCTTCCATTATGTTATGTTAGCAAAGTCTCGCATGAATTTTGAGAGATTGTGGGTCTTGAGACTTTCCTTCCATATGATTTTAGGTTTATCTTTTACCGTTTAAGCTTCTTAAATCATCATAATTTGCATCTATGGACGAGTGCATTTGGAGGTCTAGGTATCTCATGGTCAAACCATCTCAGTCAACCTTTTCTCATCTTATGCTTTATGTGCTACATGCACCTCTTTCCTGTGTTATTGTTTCTATTTTTGTTTACTTTAGTATGTTCGCACATCCATCTTTAACAGTCGCGCATTTCTATAGTACTCATCTTGTGGATACGTTGAACCTTAAGGGTCCAACATACACTCCTATTTTTTGTTTCTCAGCCATCTTTAGTACGTGTCTTATATATGAAACTCCTATAACATTCAGCCAATTTTAGTTAATTTTGGGTATTCCAGTTTCACGCAACATGTCACTTTTCCGGAAAAAACTTGGCTTATATATTACATTTAGGCACCAGCATCCCATCTTCTGGGAAAAAAAAATGCATGCTCGATCATGGTTAGTCTATTCCCCTTTCATAAACAGGGTGATTGAAATTGGCACTGCACATAACTTAAAATTGTGACCTCTCAGAAGTTACGCTTCTATTCTCTACATGTTTGATGGAGTTTGAGGTACTGTATGATAGTGCAGAAGAGACACTGCAAAATAGTTTGAGCCCGAGCTCGAAGGGTTCGAAGTAAAGTTCGTATCCGATCCCAGAATGTACACTTCGGGAAAGCACATCGAAGGCCCATCACGGTCTACCTCGGAGCTGCACAAAATCGATGACCGTCATGGAAAAGCGGGAATTTTCTAAGCACACGTGGTTAGGACTGATAAGGTCTGCAAGGGATAGTACTAATCCGTACTAGGCCGTTATACAACTGTACCAATAATATTCTTTGTCATTATTAGAAATGTACCATATTGGGATTTTCCCCTCCTATATAAAGGGACCCCAATCATTTGTAAAGGCAATCAATTTTCACTGCAATAGAACATTCTACTCTTCTTGTTTAACGTGCTCAACATTATTCCTAAGCTCTATTGTTCTTCATTTACTGTTCATAATTTACTACTAAAGACTGACCTCGAGACCCCCGAGGTTACTGAGCTCGAAGCCCCCAATTCTGTGACAATATTGGTTTGGCTATCACATTTTTCTTGCTTACACTTAGTATTTCCCGATTCTCTACTAGTATTGAAATAAATGACATATTTTAGAACAACAAATCAAATATAATTGTTAATACCATTTTCGAGGTAAAAAGTTTGGCGCCCACCGTGGGGCTAAAGATAATAGTGATTATTTTAGTGCTAGTTTTCTGATAACACACGTTATTATTCACACTTTTTCTTGTCCAATACTTTTTGATTTCAGGCTAAAATATGTCGAACTCAGCAAATGCACTAGTGCATGGAAACGACAACCTCAGTTTCCACGGGAAAAATAATGCAACAGCTTCAGCAGCTGGTATGCCACGCTCAACCCCGGAGTAGCACCTATTCCCAGCCCAGTTGTTGTTGGCTCGGATATTTCTATAAGCACCGATTTGGGTACGGACGTCGGGGGAAACGTGCAGGGAGAAGTCCAACCCGACGCACAAAGAATACAGGCTCGAGATGAAGTCAGCCTACAAGTCATTTTTGAGATGTTGCAAGCACAACAAGTTGCTAGCTTGCTCAGTTACAGAGTCAGCAACAGACTCCGAGCACAGTAGGACCGGAAACAGCTCCCCGAGCTGAGCCAACACCAGAAAGATCGAGCAATAATGGGTCAGGAACAGACCACACTATCATGTGAATGCTCGAGGAGATCACCAACAGAATCGAGTCGGGAGAAAAGAAGATACAGGACAACGATCAAAAATTAGAAACCTACAACTCGAGAGTCGACCATATCCCGGGAGCACCCCCGATTTTGAAAGGAGTGGATTCGAAGAAGTTCATGCGGAAACCATTTCCGTCAAGTGCGGCTCCGAATCCCATTCTGAAGAAGTTCAGGATGCCCGATATCCCAAAATACAATGGGACCACAGATCCCAATTAGCATATCACCATATATACTTGTGGTATAAAAGGACATGATTTAAAGGACGACGAGATCGAGTCAGTACTGTTGAAGAAATTTGGAGAAACGCTGTCCAAGGGAGCCATGATGTGGTATCATAACCTCCCCCCAATCACTTTCGTTTGCCATGTTTGCAGACTCATTTTTAAAGGCACATGCTGGTGCCATAAAAGTCGCCACGAGGAAGTCCGATGTGTTCAAAATCAAACAAAGAGAGAATGAGATGTTAAGGGAGTTCGTATCCCGTTTCCAGATGGAGAGAATGGAACTAACACCAGTCTTCGATGACTAGGAAGTGCAAGCCTTCACCCAAGGACTAAATGAATGAAGCTCTATAGCTTTGAGGCAGCTGAAGTAAAACCTGGTCGAGTATCCGCCGTAACTTGGGCGAATGTGCACAATAGGTACTAGTCAAAAATTAAGGTCGAGGACGACCAATTGGGTTCCCCCTCAGGCTCAGTGTATCCTAACAGGCTACCGGCAAAGGAGTCAAGAAATGCAGAAAGGGAGCCAAGGTCGAATAAGGAGAGATACCAACCCTATGTCGAAGACCGAAGAGACACTTCGAGGTGTAATATACCTCGAAATGATCGAAGGACGGATCGAGGCCAAAGTTCCCGGGGACTCATGAGCAAAAATGGGTTCGACAGGCACTCGGGACCGTTGGAGGCACCCCGATTGTCAGAGTACAACTTCAACATCGATGCCTCAGACATCGTATCAGCCATAAGTAAGTTTAGAGATACTAGGTGGCCCAAACCCATGCAGTCAGATCCTTCCCAGAGGAATCCCAACTTAATGTGCAAATACCATGGCACTCACGGTCATAGGACCGAAGATTGCAGACAGCTTTGAGAGGAGGTGGCCGATTGTTCAACGAAGGTCACCTTCGAGAGTTCCTTAGTGACCGGGCCAAGAATCATTTTCGAGAGAGAGATGAAAACATGAATAATGAACAGGAGGAGCCGCAATATGTGATTCATATGATCATCGGAGGAGTCGACGTCCCACAGGGACCCATATTCAAACAAACAAAAGTATCCATTACAAGGGAGAAGCGATCTCGGGACTAAGATCCTCAGGATACCGTCACATTCAGAGAGGAAGACGTCGAGGCCTTACCTCAGCCTCATAACGATGCACTAGTAATTTCTATCCTTTTAAATAAATTTCAAGTTAAACGTGTGCTCGTGGATCCAGGTAGTTCGGCCAGTATAATCAGGTCGAGGGTTGTGGAGCAGCTCGGGCTGCTCGACCAAATCATACCCGCCCCTCGAGTCCTGAATAGATTCAACATGATGAGTGAAACAACGAAGGGGGAAATCATCCTCCAAGTCAATGTAGTCGGAGCTGTACAAAACACCAAGTTTCATGTCATCGAATGTGACATGATATATAATGCCCTACTTGGAAGGCCATGGATACATAGCATGAGGGCTATGCCATCAACTCTTCATCAAATGATGAAATTCCCAACAAAGGATGGAGTGAAAACGATGTATGGAGAGCAGCATGCAACTAAGGAGATGTTCGCGGTGCACGACTTGGCACCGATATCGACGCCTTCCACCTCGGAGAATTCAAAAGACAAGTAGGTAGCCAAATAGCAACCACACTCTACACCCTCGGTTGAACCCAAGGAACAGGTGACTGGTGCGCAGGTGGTCGAGGACAAAGAGGAAGATTTCCTCACCCCTCGAACCTTCGTCGCCCCCGAGGATTCTGATGCAATGAAGTCCACTGTCGAGGAGCTCGAACAGGTGATATTCGTCAAGCACCTACCGGAACAAAAGGTATACTTGGGAACGGGATTGAGACCCGAACTCAGGTAAAAACTCATTCAATTCCTTGTTGATAACATTGATTGCTTCGCTTGGTCCCATTTAGATATGATAGGGATCCCACCGGAGGTAACTACCCATCAGCTAAGTGTCGACTCCAGGTTCAAACCGGTGAAACAAAGAAGAGACCTCAATCCGAGGTAAAGCATGCATTCATCAAAGATGAGGTAACTAAACTTCTCAAAATAGGATCCAGTAGGGAAGTAAAATACCTCGAATGGCTAGCTAATGTAGTGGTAGTCCCAAAGAAAGGGAATAAACTTAGATTGTGTGTAGATTACAAATATTTGAGCAAAGCATTCCTGAAAGATTCCTTCCCACTGCCCAACATCGAGCGATTGACCGATGCCACGGCTAGCCACGAGATCCTTACCTTTCCCGGCGCCTACTCCGGATACAATCAAATTCAAATGAACCCGGAGGACCAGAAAAATACTTTGTTTATCACAAAGTATGGTACATATTGCTACAATATAATGCCCTACGGGCTAAAAAATGCGGGAGCGACATACCAACGCCTAGTTAATAAGATGTTCGAACATCAAATAGGTAAGTCTATGGAAGTTTACATTGATGACATATTAGTTAAGTCCCTGCACGTAGATAACCATTCGACTCATTTGCAGGCAACATTCGATATCCTAAGAAGATACAACATGAAGCTCAACCCCGAGAAATGCGCTTTTGAAGTCAGCTCGGGCAAATTTTTGGTCTTCATGGTGTCAAACAGGGGGATCAAGATCAACCCCGATAAAATCAAATCCATCGAGGAGATCACCGTGGTAAACAATCTGGAAGCAGTAAAGCGGCTGACCGGGCGGATAGCACCCTTAGGCGGATTCATCTCGAGGTCATCGGATCGGATTCATCACTTTTTCTCCTTCTCAAGAAGAAAAACAACTTCGAATGGACTCCGGAATGCCAACAGGACTTGGAAGAATTAAAACAATATCTCTTGATCCCACATTTGCCCTATACCCCGAAGGAGGATGAAACACTATACTTGTATTTGGCCGTGTCCAAAGTTGCGGTAAGTGGCGTGTTAGTTCAAGAAGAACAAAGTACGCAATTCCCTATTTATTATATAAGTCGTACCCTAGGAGATGCTAAAACCAGGTATCCGCACTTAGAAAAATTAGCTCTTGCATTAGTAAGTGCATTTAGGAAGTTGAAACCATACTTTCAATGTCATCCTATATGTGTGTTAACTACATATCCACTTCGAAACATCTTGCATAAGCCCGAACTATCGGGCCGATTGGCCAAATGGGCCATCGAACTTGGAGGGTACAATATCAAATATCGACCTCGAACAACTATCAAGTCTCAAATTTTGGCAGACTTCGTGGCCAATTTTATGCCTGTCCTCATTCCCGAAGAGGAGAAATAACTCTTGCTAAAAATGAGCACATCATCAGGGGTATGGACCCTTTTCATTGACGGTGCCTCGAACGGGAAGGGTCCGGGCTCGGTGTAGTTCTAAAACCGCCTACGGTGGGCATAATTAGACAATCTATAAAAACTTCAAAGTTGACTAACAATGAGGCCGAGTACGATGCCATGATTGAAGGTCTCGAACTAGCCAAGGGCCTAGGAGCAGAGGTCATCGAGGCAAAATGTGACTCTCTTCTGGTTGTAAACCAAGTAAATGGAAGCTTTGAGGTTCGAGAAGATAGGATGCAAAGATACTTAGACAAAATTCAAGTGACATTGCATCGCTTCAAAGAGTGGACCTTAGTTCACTTACCTCGAGAACAGAACATCGAGGCGAATGCACTCGCGAACTTGGGTTCGTCTATTGAAGAAGATGATATAATCCCGGGGACTGTCGTACAACTATCAAAATCGGTGATCGAAGAAGTCCATGTAGAGATCAACTCAACAAGTCAAACATGGGACTGGATAAACAAGTACATCGACTAATTGAAACATGGGAAGCTCCCCACGGACCCAAAAGAATTGAGGGCCCTTCAAGCCAAAGCAACCCGATTTTCACTCGATGAGAATGGAACATTGTATAGGAGGACCTTCGATGGACCACTAGCAGTATGTTTGGGACCCGGAGACACCGACTATGTGCTACGATAAATCCACGAAGGCACTTGTGGCAACCACTCCGGTGCCGACTCCTTAGTTCGAAAGGTAATCGGAGCAGGGTATTACCGGGATAGCATGGAAAAGGATACCAAGGAGTTCGTTCGAAGATGTGACAAATGCTAAAGATTCTCACCGATGATTCATCAACCCAGTGAACACCTACACTCAGTCCTATCCCCGTGGGCATTCATGAAATGGGGAATGGACATCGTCGGCCCCCTACCAACAATGCCAGGTGAAGCTAGATTTATCTTATTTATGACTAACTACTTCTCGAAATGGGCCCCATACCCCGAAGGAGGATGAAACACTATACTTGTATTTGGCCGTGTCCGAAGTTGCGATAAGTGGCGTGTTAGTTCGAGAAGAACAAAGTACGCAATTCCCTGTTTATTATATAAGTCGTACCCTAGGAGATGCTAAAACCAGGTATCCGCACTTAGAAAAATTAGCTCTTCCCTTAGTAAGTGCATTTAGGAAGTTGAAACCATACTTTCAATATCATCCTATATGTGTGTTAACTACATATCCACTTCGAAACATCTTGCATAAGCCCGAACTATCGGGCAGATTGGCCAAGTGGGCCATCGAACTTGGAGGGTACAATATCAAATATCGACCTCGAACAACTATCAAGTCTCAAATTTTGGCAGACTTCGTGGCCAATTTTATGCCTGTCCTCATTCCCGAAGAGGAGAAAGAACTCTTGCTAAAAACGAGAACATCATCTGGGGTATGGACCCTCTTCATTGACGGTGCCTCGAACGGGAAAGAGTCCGGGCTCGGTGTAGTTATAAAACCTCCTACGGGCGGCATAATTATACAATCTATAAAAACTTCGAAGTTGACTAATAATGAGGCCGAGTACGATGCCATGATTGAAGGTCTCGAACTAGCCAAGGGCCTAGGAGCAGAGGTCATCGAGGCAAAATGTGACTCTCTTCTGGATGTAAACAAAGTAAATGGAAGCTTCGAGGTTCGAGAAGATAGGACGCAAAGATACTTAGACAAACTTCAAGTGACATTGCATCGCTTCAAAGAGTGGACCTTAGTTCACATACCTCGAGAACATAACAACGAGGCGGATGCACTCGCAAAATTGGGTTCGTCTATTGAAGAAGACGACATAATCCCGGGGACTGTCGTACAACTATCAAAATCGGTGATCGAAGAAGGCCATGCAGAGATCAACTCAAAAAGTCTAACATGGGATTGGATAAACAAGTACATCGACTACTTGAAACATGGGAAGCTCCCCACGGACCCAAAATAATCGAGGGCCCTTCAAGCCAAAGCAACCCGATTTTCACTCGATGAGAATGGAACATTGTATAGGAGGACCTTCGATGGACCACTAGCAGTACGCTTGGGACCCGGAGACACCGACTATGTGCTACGAGAAATCCATGAAGGCACTTGTGGCAACCACTCCGGTGCCGACTCCTTAGTTCGAAAGGTAATCAGAGCAGGGTATTACTGGGATAGCATGGAAAATAACACCAAGGAGTTCGTTCGAAGATGTGAAAAATGCTAAATATTCGCACCGATGATTCATCAACCCGGTGAACAACTACACTCAGTCCTCTCCCCGTGGCCATTCATGAAATGGGGAATGGACATCGTCGGCCCCCTACATACAACGCCAGGTGAAGCTAGATTATCTTATTTATGACTAACTACTTCTCGAAATGGGTAGAAGCATAGGACTTCAAAAGGATAAGATAAAAATAAGTCATCGACTTCATATGGGACCATATTATATGCCGATTCAGGATTCCCTCCGAGATTACATGTGATAATGGGAAGCAGTTCATCGACAGCCAGATGATGAAATTCTTCGAGGATCATAAAATCAAAAGTATCCTATCGACGCCTTACTACCCAAGTGCAAATTGTCAAGCCGATTCCACAAACAAAACTATCATTCAAAAATTAAAGAAGAGGTTAGAGAAATGCGAAGGGGAAGTGGAAAGAAGTTCTGCCCGAAGTACTATAGGCATATCGAACAACTTCGAAGTTGAGCACAGGGGAGACCCCATTCTCTTTAGTATGTGGGTCCGAGGCATTGATACTAGTCGAAGTAGGGGAACCGAGCATTAGAATTCAGCATGCCACTGAGGACTCAAACAACGAGTCCATGAACACCTCCCTCGAGCTGTTAGATGAAAAGTGCGAGGTCGCACTGGTTCGAATGGCAGCTCAAAAACAAAGGATCGAAAGGTACTACAACATAAGAACAAACCTTCGATACTTCGGAGTTGGGGACTTGGTTCTAAGGAAAGTCATCCTCACCACTCGAAACCCAAACGAAGGGAAGCTAGGCCCTAGTTGGGAAGGACCGTACAGCGTCCTCGGGGTAGTAGGCAAAGGATCCGACAAACTTAGCACTATGGAAGGCGAGCAAATGCCAAGCAATTGGAACATATCAATGCTCAAACACTATTATTTCTAAGGTTTAACCTTCTCAGTTTTCAAATTATATTTCATACTAACTCCTTACAGCTGTTCTATTGGAGATGTCGAAGCACCCTTCAACTCGAAGACCTTGGGTTTTAAAGCATGCGCTGCACTCTTTTTCCCTTAGATCGGGTTTTATCCCAAATGGGTTTTACTGGCAAGGTTTTTAACGAGGCAACACGTATATGCTACCTAAGGAAAACTAAATAAGTATTCAAGGCTTATTTTCTATCAACCTCAGATACTAGGGGGCATCACCCTCGAAGGTTACTTTTTCGAAGAAAGCAAGTCATGCCGAAGAGGGCCTCGATAGGAGAATGTTTTAATGGGCCAAACGGTCGAATGAAACGTGTCCGTATAGAATAAATCGAGCCCTCGATGGAAAAAGCATGTACTCATGCTTCAATCATTTGAAGAAGCATTCTTATTATATTAAAACATTTTGTGCCTCAAAGAGGTATGCTATTTTCATTAAACGGCTTAAGGGACACATACACCCGAACACTCGGGGACTGTCTTCGATAGTCAACTTATCGAGTCATCAAAAAATCGAACTCAAAAGACCTCAATGAGGCAGAATCAAACTCATAAGACCTTAATGAGGCAGAATCGAAATCATAAGACCTCAATGAGGCGGAATCAAACTCATAAGACCTCAATGAGGAAAACTCAAGATTATAAGACCTCAATGAGGTATACTCAAACTTATAAGACCTCAATGAGGCATATCCGAACTTATAAGGCCTTAAAAAGGAATCCCCCCGATATTAAGGCCAAGGATATATAGTCGAACTTATAAGAACCCTAAAAGGGCATCCCTAAATATTAAGGCTGATGCCATATCACTCGGGGACTAAAGGCTACGACCAATTATAAAGACTGCGATCATATAAAAAGGCTCGGAGACGTCCGACTTCTTCCATAAAACTAAAGGCCTTCAAATACTTCAAAAAAACCGGTTAAATCAGGCTACCCTTGGCATAAGCAAAGGGACTTCGATAATATCAACTCCGAACAATGTAAAGGCTTCGAAAAAATCAACCTTCGAGAGAACCTCACGAGGTACTCAATTATCGTTGCACATCGACTACTTGTAATCAAGGTTCCTATCAATTGAGCCGTCGAAAAGTCATACGGATATAAAAACATGCCAAGGGATAAAAAAATTTCTAAAAAAAGACTTTAGCCAGAATGGGGGAAAATTGTAGCCATTTTAGAGGTCGAATTGACCTAAAGTAAAAAGAGCCTAAGGGCCGATTTGTAAAGGCCTAAGGGCCGATATGTAAGAGCCTAAGGGCCAATCTAAAGAGCCTAAGGGCCAACTTGAAAAGATACTAAGGGCCTAGTTTATACAGCCTAAGGGCCGATACCTAAAGAACTTAAAGGCCAAAGCACACTATACTCGAGACCTCACCTAGTTCGAACTCGAAAGTCCCGAGCTAAAGCTTAGCTCGAAGATCAGACCCTAAGTGGTCACTTATTATCGGTCATCGATCAAAGCACAAAAACCTAAGGGTTTTATAATGTAAGTCCAACACATCAGACTGATCATCAACAAGCATCAAATCTCATTTCAAAAGCAAAGGCAAGGCATACATTAACAACAAAGATGAAACAAAGGTTTTTTGTATTTATGATGAGAGTACAAAGTGTGTTTACAAAACTCCCACACGGATCCCTTACAAAGGAATTAAAGGAGGTCTAGCCTATTGATGAGGTCACTTGCTCAGAGGTAGCACCCTCAGAGACTGCTACAACCTCGGAAGCTTGATCTTCGGCAGTCTGACCTTCTGGAGTCTTTTCTCCCTCGGGGACTTTGTCTTCACCAACCCCCTCGGGACTAGCCTCTTCCCCAGAAGCCTCCTCGTCAACCTCCTCTTCATCACCCTCTACATCAGCTTCGTCATCGGAAGAAAGGACGAACTTGGCATAAGCCTCGTCTGCCTTAGCCTGCTCTATCTCCTAGGAGAGATCGAATCCCTTAGCATGGATCTCTTCGAGAGTTTTCCTCCGAGATCGGCTGCGGACATATTCATTGCTTCTTTTTTCCTGGTCGGAGGCCCTTCTCAATTCCATCTGAGCATCAGCAACATCCTTCAAATATATGGCCAATGTCTTGTCGGGCTGGATCTGTATTTCTTTGGCTTCAGCCCGGGCTTTCTCAGCTTTGGCCTTGGCCTTTGTGAGACCAGCCTCGAGCTCGGCTATCCTAACCACCTAAACCGAATTTCTCTCTTGAGCATTCCGACGTTGTATCTCAAGGGCAGATACCTTTGTCAATGCATCTTTTTTGGCCGTAGCAAGGACGTCCATCTGTGCCTTCCATTCATTGCACTCAGAGTTGACGTGGTCGACCTCGCCCCGAAGACGTTCCAGCATTTCTACCTTCTGCTGCAACTGAGTCATTGAAGTGTTAGCCTCCGAAGATGGGAGAAGGAGACCGTATTTTTTCAAAACAGAAGTTACCTGCTTCTCTAGCTTGTTCTCATACTTGCGTGCTCTATCCAACTCGGATCGAAGATGCCTAAACTCCTTTTCTTTCTTGTCACATAAAAGCCTGAGGGACTTCTCCTCATTCGAGGACCTACGTACTCAGCCTCACAGCGACTCAGCTCAGTCTTAAACTTGTCGAAGTCCTACAGAAATGAAAGTTCGATTAGATAAAAGGAAAAAAATATGAAGTTAGAAAGGTTGTGGAACTATTAGAAACATACAATTGAGAAAAGACGTTGAGCCTCCTCAAAGATCGAGTTTGCATCTGCTGGTTCGGCCTCATCGACCCCAGTAAAGCAACCCTGAAAAGGGTCATTTTCACTTGGGACTTCGCCTAATGCGGGTGTCTTCAGGTCCCGAGCGTCCCTTATAGGATTTTGGAGAAAGATGGAAATCACGGTGAGCGGCCTGCTGTCACGACCTCGGGGAAATCACCCGAGGCACTCTGATTGGGATGAAGTGTGTCCAAGCCCACTCCCTTCGAAGTATTTCTCAAAGTCTAGGAGGCAGTTTCCAAGTCAGGCGATAAAGGGCCTTCGTCCCTTCTTTCTTTTGGAATTCCTCCCTTGAGGCTAGGGGCCTCGGTGCCGGCAGGCTTAACAGCCTCGGAAGGCTTTCTGGTTCGAGTCACCAACGTCTAACCCTCTAGCTCGTCATCATCATCGCCCACAGACCGGCATGCAAAGTCAAGTTCCTCGCTGATGACCACATTCTTCTTGCGCCTCTGAGCAGGATCCGTTTTTCTTTGAGCATCCTAGCATGTATTAATGATATGATACTGATTTTTGATAGATTTAGGGCGATTTTAGGCTGAGTCGAGCAGCAAGGGCATCACTGAGTACATTTTCGTCCGGTTTGTTGTAAGTAACTCTTCCAAACTTGGTTCTGAGGGTTCGAAACCCCGAACTATATGTTATATGATTGTAATTGAGGTGACGCACATGGCCAGTGACAGGCGTAAGAGCGTGCACCGTGAGAATGGTGACCTGGTTCATTCCATTGCTCAGTTAGTAACTCCTCCTTGTTGATATCCGTACTACTGTCAATGTGATTAATGCAAACATGCTAGAAATCATGCTAGATATTATGTTAAGGCTTCACGTTGATACTGTCGAGACCTGAGTGGTCGCTTATTTCTATTGTTTAATATGTTTCATTGATACTATATACTCAGTTCTGTCATTGCATATCATATCATGTCTCAGTATCGGTAATTGTTGTCTTGCATATTATTTTATTGATTCGGGCTAGTTCATGCATTGTGAGACCGTGTGTGCGTGACTGGAGAGTGATGACTGAGTGGGGCCGATATCCTGATATTGAGCGACAATTATGGGATCGGGCTGAACGCTGCAGCATGTTGTATTGATTTATGCCTAGATCTGAGTCTGTAACACACCCCTAGTGAGCGCAGTGATATTATTGAGGGATGGATCTTCCCTGGACATGGATCTTGTCCGAAGTATTTGTATTTGGAGATGGATCTTCTCCTTGGGGCTAGAATGGCCTTCCTCGGCAATGAGAGACTGATGTTATATATGTATATATATTCTGGGATGGATCTTCCTTGGGCCATGTGAGCCATATACAGTACCGAGTGGTTGTGAGGTGTACTATTATTTGGAGATGGATCTTCTCCATAGGGCTAGATTGGCCTTCCTCAGTACTGAGTGAATTCTGTCTGACGTGTATATATTCAGGGATAACTCTTCCCTGGGCCATGCGAGCCATATACAGTACTGAGTGGATGAGTATTTGAGAGTGGGAGCACATTGTGCAATTCATACAGTTGATGCATTGGCATGTAGGATACATTAAGTTACATATGTTAAACTGTTCGGTACTGTACTTATCTTATCACTTTGAGCTGTCTAGTTAACTGAAAGCATGCCTAAATTTCTGTACATTGATTCTGTTATAAATATTAAGGTTTAGTCCGTCACTACCTCTCAACCCACAGTTTGGGGTTGTTACTTACTGAGTTGGTGTACTCACGTTACCCCCTGCACCTTGTGTGCAGATTCAGGTATCCCAGGTCACGATAGTGCCAGTTGATCGTTTGCTGCGGTTCATCTTCTGAGAGAGCGAGGTAGCTTCTTGGTGATCGCAGACCTGCCTTTCTCCTTCCCTATCTTCCTTTGTGTATTTTGTTAGTTATTTCCCAGACAAATGTTGTCTTGATTTATTTTGGCACAGTTGTATTATGGCTCATGACTTAGTGACACAAATGTTGGGATTTATTTTACGGTAGTTTGGGCTTTGTCGTTATCTTTTATTTCGGATTCTCAGATGAAAAAGGTTAAATATTTAAACGTTGTTATGAGAAAAAACCGAATTGATTAAGAGTGTAGGCTTGCCTAGTTCCATGGTAGGTGCCATCACGGTCGGGTTGGTTTTGGGGTCGTGATAGATACATATTATTCAAGAAGTGCAAGTCACCTATCTCAGAAGGACTCACTCAGATCATTGTCCCTTAAAACATTGACCTTACAAAGTTTACTAGGAGTGGGAATATTTTTGGATTTTAATCCATGTGGACCTCTCACCCTACTTTTAATCCTATGGTTTAGGAAACTTGGGTAAATCAAGATAACATTACTAATGCCATTCAACTTTCACCCGAAAAAATTAAAGATTGAATGAAAAATACTTTTGATAATATTTCAACAAGAAGAATAAATTAATGGTTAGATTAATATTGGAATAAAAATACTTTTGATAATTTATTCAACAGGAAGAATAAAGTAATGGCTAGATTAGAAGATATTCAGAAATCATCGAAATATCCTACTAGTAAATTCCTTATAGATTTACAGATTAATCTATTGGATGAATATAAGAACATTCTCAAATTGAAAAAAGAAATTTGTAGGTTCAAATCTAGAGTTCAATGGTCTCAAGATGGGGATGCTAACACTAAATTTTTTCACATAACTATTATGCATAGAAGAAGGAAAAACATAATTCCTAGTTCAAAAGATAAGGTAGGAAATTTGTATTATAATCTTAAATATATCAATAACATGATTCAAGACTTCTTCTATGAGCTTTATACCATACAACAAGAGGTGTCTTACAAAAATTATACATATATGTCCTATGCTACTTCAAAGAATCGGATCTTCTAGCTCTATTCTTAACCCCTATAGACGAGGAGATACGATTATGTCAAACCATATAAAGTCCTTGGACCAGTTGGTTCGCATCCATTATTTATCAAAAATATTGGAACAAGACGAAGATTTAGTTACTAGATTTTGTAAGAATTACTTTCCACAAAAAAATGATTGATAATATGAATAGTACATATATTTGTCTTATTCCAAGATGCCAAAATGATGCCGAAACCATTAAGAATTATAGACCTATTATCCAATGCAACATGACCTATAATGTAATTACCAAATTTATATTGAATAGAATGAAGCCTCTTCTTACTAAACTCATTCACCCTACCCAAACCAGTTTCATAAAAGGTATGAGAGCTTCCAATATTGATATATCGTCCAGAAAGTCTAAAATCATTTCAAGAATACCGAGGGAAAAAGACAAAAATGATAATCAAGATAGACCTAGAAAAGATCTTGGATAAAATAGAATGGTCAATCATAAAATTTTCACTTATGTCCTAAAAGTTCCCTGATAATCTAATCGAGATTATTATGTCGTGCATCTCCACTACTTCAACCTCTCTCATAATTAATCACTCATGCACGGATTTCTTTTTACTATCTGGAGGTGTTAGACAAGGGGATCCATTATCCCCATACTTATTAATAATATGTATGGAATTATTTTCTAGGCTTGTTAACCAAGGAAAAGACTGTTGCAGGTGGGATCCCACAAAAATTTCTAACAAAGGTCCTCCTCTTCTCATCACATTTTCTTTGCCAATGACCTAATTCTCCAGATGGAAGCTAACAAAAAATATTGTAATTCCTTAATAGATACATTGAACAAGTTTTGTAGCATATCAGGTTGAACTATTAATTTTACCAGATCTCGAATTCTTTTCTCCAATAACACCCCGAAGATGTTAAAAGATATCTTAACCAAAGTCTGTCCATGAAACAAATAACAAGCTTTGGAAAATATATTTTCTTTCTAATGATCAATAATAGAATTTTCAAGAAAGACTTCTAGTTCATTATAGACAAGATTAATATTAGATTACAAGGTTGGAAAACTAGCTTTTTGAACTTAGCAGGGAGGTCTACCTTAATCAAAGCTACACTTTCAGCTATTCCAAACCATGTGATGCAAGTCTAAGGTCACCCAAAAGCCACTAGTAGTAAGATTGATGCTATTCAAAATTTTTTTGTGGGGAGGCATTGAAGATTAAAAAAGATACCATGTCACCAGCACTAAAAGAGAGGGAGGAATAAGGTTGTATAAATCCCAAAGGAAAAATTTCATCTTTCAAGTCAGCTTTAGCATAGAGATACTCGAAGGATAAGGAATCTCCCTGAGCCAAAATTCTCCATAACAAGTATGGTATTAGGAAAAAATTTGCTAACAGGCTTCAGAATAAGGTTTCGGGCTCACACATTCAGAAGAACATTATGGAAAGAATGAACATTTATGACAAATATCTCTATTGGTCAATAGGGCATGACAATGCCATCAATATTTGGAAGGATAAATGGATTAACCACTGAAAACCCTTAAGAAACCCAATACATGATCCCGTAATGCAACATGAATAAAATCAAGTTTTATTCACAGTCCTGCATAGCGGCACCATTAACCTGAACACTATATCTTTCGATCTTCCAGGAAGCATAAAGTATAAAATTCAAATCACTTACATTAAGCAAGGGTTCCATTGAGAGATAAATGCGTTCAGAACACTATCAATCATAATTCTTTCTCTACGGAAGCGGTTTACAAGCTTATTTCATCCATTCATAAAAATAATGTAGAGAATAAAGATTGTAGTTGGATTTGAAAAGTCCTTACTCTTAACATGATTAAAGCTTTCTTATTGTTGGTAGCTAAAAATAGATTTCCCACTGCTCATATTCTCTTTAGAAGAAACATATGTGAGACCGAATATAGATGGATCTTGTATTGATAACCAGAAGGGGGGGGGGAGTATTGGTGGAGTCGTCAGGGATGCAAATAGTGGTTGGATATTAGGGTTTAATATGACTCTTACAAATGCCACTAATACATATATGGAAGCACTAGCCTTACTACAATGGATTGAACCTAGCAAAGGAAAACAACCTATACCCACTAATCATTGAAACTTACTGCAAAGATTTAATTAATATGTTGACTAACAATGATTATTATTATCAAAATCTTGTTGATGATTGCAGAGGGCTATTACGGGAAGTGGGAGATTCGCCACAGAAGCATGTTTTTACGGAAGCAAATGGAGTCACGGATATACTGTCAAAGAACTAAACCAACACAAATATTTTTGGAAGCTTGATGTTATTTTCTGTACCACCTACTTTTGTTGTCTCTATTTTGAACAACACGTAATGGATATTATGTTGCCCAATCTAGTATCTCTATGTAATGACCCTTAATTTTTAATGTATGTCTTCATTACCCCCTCCCCTCCACCCCCCAAAAAAGATCTCTCTTGTAGTGATATATATTAAGCATATACTTGCTAGCAAAGGAAATTAAAAAGAAAAAAGTGTAAAAATAAAATTAAAATGGAGAGAATTCTTTTCGGCAATCACTATTCCTTAAATATATAACGAAAAATGACATAAAAAAACTCAACAAAACTAATGAATCCTAATCCAGAATAGAAACAAAAGAATAAATCTATAATCATTACATCAAAACCCCTAATTTCACAAATTTAACCCCCGAAAAAAAATCCGTAAAGAGTCCCTAGTCTCTTGAGTGTATAAACAACATCCATAACGGGTAACAGTATTTCTCCTAGCATACTCAATGTAAGTCAAAACATTGATGAATAAACTTGATCTAGCTTTATTCATTCAAGAATGTTAGAAATTAAATTCACCATATAAAGACTTTTTTCTGTTTAATATCATCTAGTGTTTCCTAAAATCCACTTCTCCAATTAAATTGAACCAACTATGAGAGGTTCTAGCACTCCCTATTAAAAAAGACTTCATTCAAAGGGTATTATGGGATGTTGCTGTCATCCCAAATTTCCCTCCGTAGGATATCGTGACGGCACCTAGTCTCTAGACTAGGTAAACCTAACAACATGCGGAAGTGAATGAAACAATAATTTAAGAATCTCAAAACTCAACAACATATATATAAAAAGGAAACCTCTACAGCTCAATGTGTGTACAATAGCACAAAACCCGACATAATACAAGTCACAAGCTCTATGAAAATGCCAAAATCATTCCATACAACTGTGTCTAGTAGAGAAGGAAAAATATAAAAAGGGATAGAAGGCGACTCCAATGCCTGCGGATGGGAAAGTGTACCTTGAAGTTTCCAAATGCAACTCAGTGCACTAGTGTCGGGCATGAAAGGAAGTACCTGGATCTATACAAAAAGATGTGCAGAAGCATAACATGAGTACACCACAACGGTACCCAGTAAGTGCCAAGCTTAACCTCAGTAGAGTAGTGACGAGGTCAGGTCAAGACTCTACTGGAAATAATAAGAAACAGGACAAAAGACGTAAAATTACAATGGTAACTATAATGGAAATGAAACAAATAAGGAATTTACCAAAGGTAAACTACATAGAATCAAGGCAGATAATACAACACGGAAGGAAACAAGTATTAACATGTTAAAGAAACAAACATCCCGGACAAGTACAACAAATAGAGAAAAATCAACAAGGGCCACTACCGAGGTACCACCTCATAGTCCTAAATCACAAAAACAACTCACATTATTTCCTTATATCACCACGGGAGCCTTTACATTTAGTTTGAAAATTATTTTTCCGAAATATCATCTCGTATTTTAGCCACCTTATTACACCGCACGGCTTCTAATAGTTCCCCCTACTAGATCAAGCCTACCTTATCTCATCGCATGCGTTTCAACTTCCAGACCTTATACCACCGCATGCGTATCAATATCACAATGTATCAGAAATCGTACCTGAAGTGACCAATATCACAACTTGCTAGAGAAACCAAACAATAACAGAATTTCACAATAAGGAGCCCTCGGCTCAACCACATTGTACACAAAGTCTCAACAATAAAAACTGGAACAATAACTCACTTGAGTGGTATTTCAAAACATAACACTTTGCCTCAATAGGAATCACGACCTTTGCTACTTAATTCCAATTTCAACAACAAGATATACCAAGAATAGCAATTACAATGCATCCCGGGCTCGCATATCCAAACCCGACAAAAATTATAAAACCCGAACACCCATTTGATATCGATTCCAACCATACAACAATTACTCAAATTCGACCTCAATTCTCCTTTCAAAACTCAAAAAGTTAGTCTAAGGAGTTTCTACCATTTTTTCACAATTTTCCAACTCAAACAACTAATTTAATAAAGTAATTAACAATAAATTCTTCTGAATTAACAAAAATAGAGTTAGGACTCCTTACCCCAAAGTTTTCCTTAAAGAACCCTTAAAATATCGCCTCCCACCGAGCTCTCTTAGTCCAAAAATGAACTATGAATCAAAACCCTCGAACAAAGCCTTTCTGCCCAGCGATCCTCGCGTTTGCGGGCCTTTTTGTCACTTATGCGATGCCGCACCTGCGGAAAAACCATCACAGGTACGGATTCCACTTAAATCCAGCAGTTTCGCTTATGCGGAACATGGATCGCACCTGTGAGCCTGCATCTTCGAAGAAGGAGACTGCACCTGCGGCCTAGTCCAAAACTCCTCCAAATTCCGCTTCTACTAAGGAAAAGGCCACTCCTTCGAGCCCATCCCTGGGCTATCCTTTCGCTTCTATGCTTCACCCTTCCACACCTGCGGTCGATCCCTCCGTAGGTAAGATAACACCAACTGGCCTGGAACTTCAGCAATGAAGCTAAGTCAAAAATTGGTCCGAATTTCATCCGAACCACATCCGTGGCCCTCGGAACCCCGTCTAAATATACCAACAAGTTCTAAAGCACATAACTAACCTACTCGAGTTCAAAAATCACATCAAACAACATCGATTATGCGAATCACAACCCAAGTTCAAGTCTATGCAACTATGAACTTTCGAATTCCGGAATCAATGTCAGTTCAGACCAAAACAATTTCGAGTGACTCCAAATTTTTGCACACAAGTCATAAATGACTTTATAGACCTATTCCAACTCACGGAATCGGGATCCGCAAACCGATATCAACAAAGTCAACTCCTAGTCAAACTTTTCATAATCTTCCATTTTCTAACTTTCGTCAATTCATGCCGAAACAACCTACTGACCTCCAAATCAACATCCAGACATGCTCCTAAGACCAAAGTCACCATACAGAGCTATTAGAACCATCAAAACTCTATTCTGGAGTCGTCATCACATAAGTCAAACTACGGTCAACTCCTACAACTTAAACCTCAAACTTAGGGTCTATGTGTCCCATTTCACTTCGGAACTAACCCGAATCCAAAACAAAACACCCTGAAAAGTCAGGTAACCACAGTATAACATAGAGGAAGCAATAAATAGGGGATCGGGGTTAAAATAATCAAAATGACCGGCCAAGTCAGTACATCCTCCCTCTCTTAAAACAAACGCTGTCCTTGAACGAGTATAGAGACATACCTGAAGTGGAAAGCAAACGAAGATAACGACTACGCATCATGCACGGTCTCCCAAGTCACCTTCTCGACTAGTTGACCTATCCACTGAAGAAATATTCTTCAACCTCAACATTTGAACCTGCCTGTACAAAATGGCCACTGACTCCTCAACATAAGACAAATCCTTGTCCAACTAGTCTGAGCTGAAATCCAATACGTGGGACAAATCACTGTGACACTTCCGGAGCATAAAAACATGGAACACTGGATGAACTGCAGCTAGACTAGGTGGTAGTTCAAGCCTGTAGGCCACCTCTCCGACCTTCTCAGAATCTCAAAAGGTCCGATATACCTAGGGATCAACTTTCCCTTCTTCACGAACCTCATAAGATCCTTCATGGGCGAAACCCAGAGCAAGACCTGCTCCCTAACCCTGAATGCAATGTTGCAAACCTTCCGATCCGTATAATTCATCTGTCTAGACTGGACTATGTGAAGCCGGTCCTTAAATCGATTTAACCTTTTCCAAAGCATCCTGAACTAAGTCTGTACCCAATAACCTAGCCTCACCCGACTCGAACCAACCCACCGGAGACTGAGACTGCCTTCCATACAAAGCCTCATCGGAGCCATCTGAATGCTCGACTGGTAACTGTTATTGTAGGCAAACTCTACGAGCGGCAAGAGCTGATCCCAAGAACCCCCGATCTCCATCACACACGCACGAAGCATACACTCAAATATCTGAATAGTGCGTTCGGACTGTGTGTCCATTTGAGGGTGAAATGTTGTAATCAACTCAACCAGCGTGCCTAACTCATGCTTAACGACCCTTTAGAACCGCGATGTAAATTGTGTATCCTGATAAGTTGGGATTGACTACTTATTAGCGCTTTTTGGCTTTCGTTTTAGTCCAAAAGCTTAATTTTGTTCCCCAAAACTGATAAAATATGCTTAATTGCAGGAATATTGAAAGATGAGCTCCCAAGATGAAATCCACTTCAAGAAGGAGTAATCTGAACTTTAGGACAAAAATAACACAAAGGCTCAAAGTGCGGACTACAGAATACCATTTGTGGCCGCATGTCATAAAGAAATTCCATCAGATAAGGTAGCAAGATATGGACCGCACATGAAGTTGTGCTATCGCAGAAACTGGCTAAAAGAAAAAGTTCAGAGAACCTGCATCTCAAGTTCAACAAGAGTGCGGACCGCACAATTATTGTGTGGCCGCAACCACATTTATGCGGACCGCAGAAGAGCAAGGTGCAGCCGCAGACATATTTGTATTGTCTGCAAAAAGAGAGAAGTGCAACTGCAGTTCGGAATTATGCGGCCGTAGGTTTCCATTCCTGTCAGGGCGAAGCAAAGTGCGGACCTCATATCGAATTGTGCGATCGCTGAACCTCTCAAAGGGAATTTTTGTTCGAAAACTTCAGCAGTACATAAGTAGAAGAGTCTCACTTTTAGGTTAACTTTTGACATCAGCAGCCACACTAGATGGTTTATTTTGCTCTTTTTAGTAGTTTTTGCTATTTTGAGCTTTTTGAATATTGATTTCATCATTTTAATTATTAATATGGGTTTAATGATCACTTCTTCTTCTTTTTCATCCAATTTAAGCATAAGTAGCTAGATTTTCACTAGGTTTGTGACCCAACCCTAGTGTGTAAACTTAATGGGTGTTTGATTTCTTGATTGTTTATGGTTGGATGTTTATTATCCAACCTTGTTCCTGCTTTTATGTGAAAAATTAATGGTTGCAAATATTATTCATGCCTTTTTGACTTGGTCTCTATTTGAGAAAGAGAGACATAGTCTAGGAAAACTTGGCTAGCAAGAAATTGGGTCAATGGAGAGAATGATAAGCCTAATTAAAGGGTTGAACCTAGAGATAGTAAAACCCGACTTAAGATTATTATCAACTGTTTTATTTAATACCCATTTGGACCTGAAAAATCCAAATTGGGCAAAATAACTCTCTGACCGAGAGGTAGTGAGTGGGTACTTGAGTGTTGATAGCTATAATACATCCCGACCAATAAAATAAGCTTTAAAGTTTACAACCCATTAGGAAAATACCTAGGTTAGGGTTATATCCCTAGTCCCTTTATATCATTTGAAAACAACCAAAAACAATTTCTTAGTTTCATTCTTTAAAATGAAATCGTAGTATAATTTAGATTTAAAAAAAAAAAAAACAATTATTGCAGAAGTGCAAACTCAAACATTAAGATATGTACACTAACACACATTCATATAGCTCTATACGGAATTCGACCCCGACTCTTGTTGGATATTACTATTGCATCGACCATTTTCATATCCTCAAATAGAGGAGTGAAATTGGACGAGATAAATTTTTGGCACCGTTGCCGGGGAGCTAAAAAACTGTGTTAGCTATATATTTACGTGTGTTTTTGGAATATATTCTTTCCCTTCCTTGTCACTAACATGTGAGTATTGTATGTGTCATGGAAAATAACGAGCTCTGAAACATAGCCGTGGAGGATGTGGATGTTGATAATGATGCAATGGATGAGGCCCCTCTTGAACCTCAAGCCAATAGATGAGGCTGAACGCCTCAAGACAATATACCCGTTCCACCCCCACCTCTACCACAAGTGTCTCTACACCTGGTGTTGCCGAATGAAGGGTATGCAAGTGATATAGTCTCACCCCGTATTATGCAGGCAACTTTCAAATAACCAATGTGATGCTCACTTTGCTTGAGCAATGAGGGTTCTTCACCGGTGCACCGGGTCAAAATGCATATAAACACTTGGAGGGGTTCGTTGATACATGTTGGGGGAGCAAACAAACAAATGTCTTCGAGGATGCTTTGAGGCTAAGGCTTTTTCCCTTCTCTCTATGGGGGAAATCTTTAGATTGGTAGGAACGTTTTCCAAATCATTCCATTGAAGCAAGAGCCTAATGAACCACTACATAAGATATGGGAAAGATATAGGACAATGGTGAAAGAGTTCCCCAACAATGATATGACGGAGAACATGATTCAACAAACTTTCTATCGGGGGATCAATACCACCAACCAATGTGTAGTGAATTAACTTGCCGGTGGAAACTTCATGACTATGCCTTATGCGGAGACGTGTGATATTTTGGATGAGATGTCAGATACTTCTTCGGCGTGGCAATCTAGAGCCACTGTTCCACAAGGTGATCCAAATGTGATTCTTCTTCATAAAGAGTTACATGACCATGGGCAAGCCATAGACGAGTTGACAACCACCATGAACCAATTGGAAAAAGGATCAAATTCAACAAGTTCAAAACCCGAGGCAAGTCAATGCTATAGAGGGAGTCAATATGATGGTGAACAATAGAAGAAGAAGAAGTCCAAAGTGCAACAAAGAGTGGAAAATTTTGTGCAAGATGATAGTAGATTTGATCAAGGTGATTCTTACAATGATCAAGAAGAAGAGGTCCACTATGTGAACAATTTTCAAGGAAAAAAAATAACTATCAAGGCCCTAGTCAACAACAATGGAGACCTTCCAGTAATCAAGGCAATTGGAATTCTAACAACCAAGGTAATTGGAATATTGGAAACAATCAATGCAATTGGAGTGGAAGCAATAACCAAGGGAATCGGAAAAATTATAATAACCAAGGAAATTAGGGAGGCAACAACCAAGACGGGTGGAACAACAACCAAGTAAATCGGGGGTCGGGTTTTCAAAGGCCCCCGATGTATCAACAACCGACCAATCCACCTCCTTATACTTCTCATGGTCCCAATTCCTCCAATAATGAAATGGGTCGTATTGAGAATCTGTTCAAGAAAATTATGGAGAAAAATGCTGATTTTGATGCCCAACTTGCTTCACACAACACATCAATCCGAAACTTAAATGTGCAAATGGGTCAAATCTCTCAAGCTTGAAATTCAAATCCTAAGGAGGCACTACCAAGTGATACGGTGGTGAACCCGAAGGGTTGGAACAATACGGGACATGTCGTGGCCATTATTACAAGAAGAGGAAGAGGTGCGAATGCACCTACCTCAAGTCAAAGGCAACTTGTGGATGATGAGCAAGTGGTAGAAGAAGAGGAGATCACAAACAATATTGTGCAAGAAAATGTTGAAGTGCGGATTGATATTGATGACACGGTGGAAGAGACTCAAGAGGATGTGAACCCGTCTAGGGATCATTTGATTGACATACTGAAACCAGTAGTGCAAAAAGCTAAGGCACCATTGCCTAAGACACCTCCTCCCTATCCTCAAAGGCTTGCCAAGAAAAATGGCGAGAATCAGCTGAAAAATTTCATTGATATGATGAAAAGTATCTTTATAACATGTCATTAGTTGAAGCCTTGGAGAAAATGCCTTGATATTCAAAGTTTATGAAGTACTTGGTGACAAAGAAGAGATCGATGAATTTTGAAACTATCACAGTCACTCATCAAGTGATTGCAATTGTGCATCCGATAGCTCCTAAGTTGGAGGATCCCTGTGCCTTACAATTCCGTGTACCATTGGAAGTGCCGAGTTTGCAAAAGCTCTTTGTGATCTTGAGGAGAGTATCAAATTGATGCCCTAATCAGTTTTCAAGAAATTGGGAATTAGGAAACCAAGACCCACATCTATGAGATTACAAATGGACGATCGTACAATGAAGAGACTATTGGGGGTCATTGAAGATGTATTGGTTCTAGTTGACAAGCTCATTCTCCCGGCGGATTTTGTTATTCTTGATTGTGAAGTGGACTATGAGGTGCCGATTATTCTTGGTAGACCTTTCCTTGCTACAGGGAAGTCTCTTGTTAATGTGAAAGCCGGTGAACTCACTTTCTGAGTGGGTGATGAAAAGATGGTGTTTCACGTGTGCAAATCAATGAGGAAACCGAATAACAATGAAGTGTGTTCGTTCATGGACTTGGTGAACGATGTGATTATTGATTATACAAGTTCCACGATTAATGTGGGTGACATGTTAGAGACCGTTTTGCTCACTTTTGATGATGATGATATGGATGGCTTCACGGAATATGTTAATTCTTCGCAAGGGATGGGGTCGTACAATTATGCACCCTAGAAACTTTCCTTGGATCTTGAGAATAGAAAAACTCCTCCTACAAAGCCTTCAATTGAGGAGCCTCCTATCTTGGAGTTGAAGCATTACTTCCATATCTCAGGTATGAATTACTTATCCCTTGCTCTACTTTACCGATTATTATTTCCTCTTGTTTGATTAACTTACATGTTGAACTCTACATTGGCGGTTCTCCACAAGAGGAAGAAAGCTATTAGGAGGACTTTGGCAGATATTCTGGGAATAAGACCGCATTTTGCACGCACAATATTAACTTTGAGGAAGTTTCCAAATCCTACATTGAACATCAAAGGAGACTCAATGAAGCCATGCAAGATGTGGTCAAAAAGGAGATCATAAAGTGGTTAGATGCCGGGGTTGTCTCCCCCATTCTGACAGTTCATGGACTTCCTTAGTGCAATGTGTTCCGAAGAAGGGGGCATAATTGTGGTCACCAATGATAAGAATGAGTTGATTCCAACAAGAACGCTGACCGGGCGGAGAGTGTGTATGGACTATTGGAAGCTAAACAAAGTCACAAGGAAAGACCATTTCCCACTACCCTTTCTTGACCAAATGCTCGATTGTTTGGCCAGCCAGGCGTTCTATTGCTTTCTAGATTGATATTCGGACTACAATCAAATCCTTATTTCCCCGGATGATCAAGAGAAAACAACTTTCACTTGTCCCTATGGCACTTTCACTTTCAAGAGGATTCCATTTGGATTACGCAATGCACCCACAACATTTCAATGGTGTATGATGGCGACCTTTACGAATATGGTAGAGGACTACCTTGTAGTCTTCATGGATGACTTTTCGGTAGTCGGGGATCTCCTTGAAGATTTCTTGGCTAATTTCGATAAGGTATTGACATGGTGTGAAGAAACGAACTTAATATTAAATTGGGAGAAATGTCATTTCACGGTCGAGGAGGGTATTGTCCTTGGCCACAAGATTTCAAATAAGGGAATAGAGGTCGACAAGGAGAAAATAGAGGTGATTTCTAAACTTCCACCTCCAACATCCATGAAGGGCATGAGAAATTTCTTGGATCATGCGGGGTTCTACCTGCGATTTTTCAAAAGTGGTGAACCCCTTGTGCAAGATTTTGGAGAAAGATGCTAAATTTCACTTCAATGATGATTGCATGAGGGAATTTGAATTTCTCAAGTTCAAGTTGAGAACTACTCCCATTATCACCGTTCCTAATTGGAGAATTCATTTTGAGATCATGTGTGATGCTAGTGATGTAGCGTTTGGAGCAATTTTGGGGCAATGTATCAACAAGATTTTTCCTCCGGTCTACTATCCTAGTAAGAGCATGCATAATGCCTAAGTCAATTACACCATCACCGAAAAAGAGCTCCTTGCCATTGTGTTTGCTATTGAGAAGTTCCGCTCGTACTTGATGGGTGCAAAATTGATTGTCCACACGGATCATGCGACACTTCGTTATCTTATGAGCAAGAAAGATTCCAAAAGATTCCAAAGCCCAGTTGATGAGATGGATGCTTTTGTTTCAATAGTTTGATATAGACATCCAACACTGAAAAGGAAGTGAAAACCAAGTGGCAGACCACTTGTCTCGTTTGGAGGAGGAGGGGAGGCCGCATGATGGCCTTAAAATCAATGAATCCTTCCCCGATGAGAAACTCTTGGCTATTTCAATGAAATAGGTGCCATGGTTCGTGGATCTAGCAAATTTTCTTGTAAGTGGTATCATCCCGGATGAGTTCTCTTCAAACCAAGGAAGAAGCTCAAACGGGTTTGTCATGACTATTATTGGGATGAATCGTACCTTTTTTTGATTTGTATGGATGGAGTGATTAGAATATGTATATCGGAGGAGGAACAATGTGAAATCCTTGGAGCTTGTCACTCTTCTCCTTATGGTGGTCACCACGGAGGAGCAAGAACGACAGCTAAATTGCTAAGTTGTGGTTTCTATTGGCCCACTCTTTATAAAGATGCAAGTGATATGGTGAAAATATGTGATGAATGCCAACGGGCCGGTGGAATCTCGAAGAAGAATGAAATTCCTCTCACTACCATTTTTTAGATTGATATCTTTGATGTGTGGTGTATTGACTTCATGGGTCCCTATGTGAGTTCTTTTGGAAACACCTACATCTTGGTCGCGGTTGACTATGTTTCTAAATGGGTTGAGGTTGTTGCTTTACCCAACAATGAAGCGAGAAGTGTGGTGACATTTTTGAAGAAGAATATTTTCACAAGATTTGGTACTCTGCGGGCTATCATAAGCGATGGAGGGTCACATTTTTGCAAAAAAGCTTTCAACACCTTAGTCACCAAGTATGATTTCACTCATAAAGTCATGATTCCCTCTCATCCTCAAGCTAGCGGTCAAGTGGAAGTCTCCAACCAGGAGATAAAGAGTATCTTGTCCAAAACAGTGAATGCTAACCAGACAGATTGGTCAAAGAAGCTTGATGATACATTCTTATCGGACTTCTTTCAAATGTCCTATCAGGATGTCTCCATATCGATTGGTGTTTGTCAAAGCTTGTCATTTTCTGGTGGAACTCGAGCAAAATGCCATGTGGGCTTTAAAGAAGTTAAATCTTTATTGGGATGCAACCGCTAACTTGCAGGTTGCACATTTGAATGAATTAGCTAAGTTTCGGTACCATGCATATGCAAGTTCGTCCTTGTACAAGGAAAGAATGAAGTACCTTAATGACAAATGCATCCAAAACAAGGCGTTCAAGCTGGGCGATCTTGTTTTGTTGTTCAACTCACGATTGAAGATGTTTCCCGGAAAGCTGAAATCCAAATGGAGTGGTCCCTTTGAAAATGTGGGTGTGATACCTTTTGGTGGATTGTACTTGAAGAACAAAAATGATGTGGTATTCCGAGTCAATGGTCACCGGATGAATCATTATTTGGGACAAGCTGATGATGGCCACGTGGTGTCAGTGATTCATTTGAAGTAATTGTAATCTGCATCATGACGCGACGTTAAATCAGGCGCTTCTTGGGAGGCAACCATTGTTTCTTTTTTCTTTTTCTTTTCTTATTTTATAGATAGGTGTTATTTTATGCTAACTGGATTTGAAGTGTGTTGCAGGAGTGAGTGTGCTTAGAAAAATTGGCTATGGAAGGAAAAATTGAGGACCGCACAATTTTGAATGCTACTGCAGAAGGCAATTGCAACCACACAATTCTTGTGCAGACCACACAAATTGAGATGGAAAAATGCAAACTATATGAAGTTTGTTTGTCAGAGAAACATCCAAAGTGCAGCTGCATAGAAAATTCTCCAGTCTGCACCAAAATTTGCGGCTGCACATCTAAATCTACAGACCGTAGATCATCAAAAGAAAGTGCACCTCCAGGTAGCAAAGTGCGGACCACAAATAGAATTCTGCGGCCGCACTCATCTCGTGTTCCTTAGCCACATCCGTCTTGTGTAAATAGTGATGCTAAGGGTACTATACAAACTTTTCATTCTCTGAGCACTCAAAAAGGGATAAAACTTTGCACACATCTGTTCACTCATCTACCACCTAGATACGCATCTGTGAACATTCCTTATCACTGCTTTATCACTAGTATGTTAAAATCATTTCTAGGATTCTTTAATTTTCTTAGTTTAGTTCACAATTTGTTAGTTATTTTAGACCATTTATCATTAGAAGTCAATTTTCTATCCATGTGGGGTTTAAATTGTGTGGGTCAACTCCTAATTGCTATTTGGCGAATGGGTATCTTGATTATCATGTTTAATTACTTTTACCATGTCCAATTTGTGCATAAATCGAAACCCTTAAGGAATCTTCCCGACCATACTTTGAAATCTGCGGCCGCACAAGAAATTATGGGGACCACAGAAGTGTTGACTAGGGTAGTTGGTGATGCAATAATGTGTGTACCACACTTAAAATTGTGCGGACAACATTACTCCCACCGCAGCCACAGAAAAGTGTGTGCGGCCATAATTCAGGCCAATCTCTGTCTTCAGAGAGTTTCCATTTTGAGGTACTCATAGTGCAACCTCACTGAAAGTTGTGGGGACCGCACTTCAGATGTGCGGTCGCACTCAAAATTGTACGGACCGCAGTTTCATATCTACGGCTGCAAGTCCAAATTGTGCGGTCCGCACAACCCAGGCTATGACCGCACTTGCAATTGTACGGACCACATTTCCCTTCCCTGCAATTCTGTTTTGTTATGTGAATGTCTGTTTATCTGCACTTGAACTAGAACTGACTCCTATTTGCTTTGTTGCAGAAAATGCTTAGATCACGAGGTCGTGGAGATACATTAAAAGGGAGGGGTGAACCTTCCAGAGGTAGAGGAAAAAGGAATTTACCCCTCGCCCTCCATAGATTAATCAATAAGAAATCCACAACATGCTGAGGAAGATAGCCCGAGCCCCCCGAATCTAGTTCATATGCCCCATCTAGGGAAGCTTTAGAGGGTGACTCAATTTAAGAGCAGCCTGATGTGCAATCACAGCACAGCAGCCTCAGGGCACATACCAACATAGGGATGAGCCTACCTCTTCTGAGAGCACTTTTGAGGGTTCGGAAGGTGACAATCATGCTTCGGATCCCTCATCCAAACATGCCCCGGATGCACCTGCTAGTACAGTTGGCCGAGGGGTGATACCAGAGTTGCCGACCTTGAGAGCTCGAAGAAGAAAGAAATTTGGGAAGATTGGTTGGTTAGTCTGACTGCTTTCACAAGCATCCGAGAGTGGTGGTGCATGTGATCACTCACTCTTGAGCTTCAGTTCATGTTAAAAGACCTTGATAAATACAACCCGGCAGTGTTGAGACAGTTCCGGGAGCGGAGGGGGTGGATGTGGTTCACCCAAAGTGTGGTAGATGCCAAGGAATACCTAGTCCGGGAATTTTACGCCAATGTGGCGCACATAAAGAAAGTGACCAATGTAATAAAGGTTAGAAATATAAAGGTGAGAATTGATCAGAGCACCCTGAACATGTATTTAAGGTTTGAGGATGTGGAGCTTGTGCAATACATGGAAAAGTTAGCAATGGGAGATACAGTTCAACCATGGCTAACTGAGATTCTTGTAGCTCTCGAGCAGCCTCCAGCATGGATCACAGCAGGGGTTCCCATTCAGCGGAACACCCTAAATTTTGAGGCAAAGTGATGGCAAACATTCGTGTGTAGAAATAGACCTGTGCCGAAATGAAACAAATAATCCAATTTCGTGGGGCAGTGCTAGTCGGTTCTATCATTGTCAGGTACTCAATCAATGTGGGTGTCGTGAAGTCGGCCAACATATATGTGGTCGCTAGGCAAGCTGACACCTTCTACCCGTATCCCAACACTATCATTGAGTACCTTACGGATGCTGGTGTAGAGCTGGGGGATTTTGATACCAAGGTGCGGGCGAAGAAGCCCTTCTCATGATATTCTTTGATGGGTGGTGGAAACACAAATAAAAAGGCTAACACTCTACTACTGCATGCCAGCCTGATGAGCCCGCTGGGTAAGCTGCTGAGACAGTTGACATGCCATCTACTTCAGCAGAGCGTTCTGATGGTGCAACAACTATGCCTCCACCTCCTTCTTCAGGTCCTTTAGCATCAGTGCCTTCCACATCGGCTATAAAAGCCGGTGCCCATGTCCACTCATCAACTATTTGTGTTGTGAGTCTCCCAGACACTGGTGAGCCTCAACAACTAGATGCAGACAGCCGCTGCAAAGCTGTCTGGAATATCCAGTACTGTTGCAGCATAGTCATTCACTCTGGCACCCCAGATTCCTCTAACAGTGGATGATACATTGAAGAAGATCTTGGAAAACCAAACCACCATCATGAACACCTTGGTAGCACATGGAGCCATGATTGAGGAGCTGGGGAAGTAGGTAAAGAAAATGAGGAAATCTCAGGCATCCAAGAAATAACTTGACAGGCCGAGGACAGAGGTGACCAAGATAGCAGCAACTGGTGATCTTCCATTTGATATGTTCATGGGGTCAAACCCACCAGCACCATCAGCTCCAGTGGCACCAACTAGCAAGTCTGAGGAGCCATACCTGGCTACCAACACTGCTGAGGCAGTGCGCCACATGTTCACCAACCCAGTTACTCCCAGAGCCGATGATGATGAGATCCAGTTAGAGGAGATTAAGGGCGGTGACGCTGCTATGGACACGGAGATGTCCAAGGCCACATAGGGAGTATTTTTTCACTCTTACCCTTCTTTATTTTTGTTTTGTTAATAATTGGGGACAATGCTTATTTTTATTCCTATGGATGGAGTTTATTTTCTATTTTGATGACTTTTAGACATTTGGTTTGTAATAACTGACAGTACTTTCTTCTTTCTCTTTATTATGTATATATATTCTCTCTGTTATCTGTTGATGTATATATTCTCTCTTTTCCTCTCTCATTATGTATATTCATTATGGTTTCAGTAGTTTTCTTTTTTAGCTTCTTCATTGTGTTTTCTTATTAGTCTATGTTTAATCTAGTAGCTTCTTTTTATTTTTTAGTGAACAATAAGCCTTTTGTTTTCTTAATGTCACGGCTCTTTCCAAAGGTAATTTTTGTGTGAATCGGGTGACTCTTCCCAACGATGGATGGTGTGACAACCTTCTTAAGGGATTGAGTACGTTTTTGGTGTTTAAGTAAGAATAGTAGTAATAATGAATAAAAAGAGTTAATTAAGTCAGGCTCAAAGAGTCAAACATGCTTCACTTGGTACCAACATACTTAACTACGTGCTTATGGTTAAAAACAAGGTTGTTAGAAAGAAATAGCTCTAGTTAGTGACCTTGTGACTCTTGTGTTTACTTAGACAATCATTGAGTGGTTTAGTCGAACGATAGTGATTTTTAATCTTGAATATGGTCATTGTGGGCCCTCGACTCTGTCCTCTTTAACAATCCCGCTGCGTGAGAGGTGAGATGTTTTTGTTTCAAGTCCAAGTACCCGTGCAAATGGTCTAGAACTTGCCCTGGGTGTGTTTCTAGGCGAAATTTTAAGCTTTGCTTGGTTTGAGAAGTGATAGTAGGTTCTCCTTAACCCGTTTGAAATTTTTCGTGGCCCACCAAAGTTGTTATCCCTAGTCAACCCAATTTAGCCTAACACCTTTCTCATCCGATCACCGTGTTACAAGCCTTTACCCGCTTTGTTGTGACCCTCTCTTGACACCCGAGCTTTCCTTAATTATTTTGTAAAACAATTCGCTAAAAGTGTAAGTTTGGGGGAGAGACGGGGAGTTTGAAAAAGGTATCAAGGCAAAAAAGAAAAGAAATGAAGAGAAGGAAAGGCAGGAAAAAGAAAGAACAAAAAGAAAAATACAAAAAGAAAGTGAATAAGTTGAAAAGTTGAAGGGATTCAAAGAAGAGTAGTGATAGAAAAGAATGAGAAAATGAATTTCATGACCAATAAAGAGTGATGTTAAGTCTCTCTATTTTCCCTAAGGAAAATAAAATGCCTCAAAGAGTTGGCAAAAGCATGAGCCGACAAAATAAAATGGAGTGCTTAAGGAAAGATGAACTTGTTCTATCATAGCTTATCCAACCTTATTCCAAAAGCATTCATTGCATCCCGAAAAAGCCCTACATGATTTCAAGCCGAGTAATATTACATTAGTGGTGATTTACATGAGGGGCAGGTCTATGGTACTTAAAGCCGTACTTGCAACATTCTTTTGAGAGAGATGAGCGAACCTATCACAAACCTTTGAATTGAGTGCTATATTCTTGAGTGAGATATGCAAACAGAGAGTAGAGGAGGATGAGTTTAGAATCGACAATGGCCTACATGAGAGAGAGAGCTTCCTTGATGAATAAAGTCAACTCTTGATGCTCAAGTGTCACATTAGAACCATTCGTTCTTAAAAGTTTAACATGTTGCCTTGTTGATAATTCATCAGTGTCGATGGTAATTGTTCTTCCCAACTGATGGGTGATTGGTTCACCTTTGATTAGCTGGAATGGTTCTTAACTTGTGGAGGTGGGAATTACCTTATATGCTTGAGGACAAGCAAAATCTTAAGTTTGGGGGAGTTGATGAGCACGGATTTTGACTACTTATTTGTGCCATTTTTCTTTCATTTTAGTCCATAAGCTCTTAATTGTGTTCCCGAAAACTTATAAAATATGCTTAATTGAGAAATATTATGAGCTCCCAAGATGAAACCCATTTTAAGAAGGAGTAATCTGAACTTAAGGACAAAAACAGCACAAAGCTCAAAGTGCGGACATCAGAATACCATTTGCGACTGCAAGTCATGAACCAATTCCATCAGAGAAGGTAGCAAGATGTGAACCGCACGTGAAATTGTGCGGCTGCAGAAACTGGGTAAAAGCCAAAGTTTAGAGAACCTGCATCTCAAGTTGAACAAGAGTGTTGACCGCACAATTATTGTGAAAACGAAGAAGAACAGCTATGTGGCGCAACCACATTTGTGATGACTGCAGAAGGGAAAGGTGCGGCCGCAGACATATTTCTGTTGTCCGCAGAAAGAGAGAAGTGCGGCCGCAGTTCAGTATTATGCAGCCGCAAGTTTCCAATCCTGTCAGGATGATGCAAAGTGCGGACCGCAGATGGAATTGTGCGGCAGTAAAACCTCTGAAAGGGCACTTTTGTTCGAAAACTCCAGCACTGTATAAATAGAAGAGTTTCACCTTTTTAGGTTAAATTTTGACATCAGCACCCACACTAGACGATTTCTTTCACTCTTATAGTAGTGTTTGCTATTTTGAGCTTTTTCAATATTGATCTCATCATTTTAATTATTAATATGAGTTTAATTATCACCTCTTCTTCTTTTTCTTACAATTTAAGCATGAGTAGATAGATTTTCACTAGGGTTGTGACCCAACACTAGTGTGTTAACGTAATGGGTGTTTTATTTATTTCTTGTTTATAGTTGAGTGTTGATTATGTAGCCTTGTTCCTGCTATTATGTGAATAATTAATGGTTGTAAATATTATTTTATGCCTTTTTGACTTGGTCTCTACTTGATAAAGAGAGACATAGTCTAGGAAAACTTGGCTAGAGAGAAATTAGGTAAATCGAGAGATTGATATGCCCAATTAAAAGGTTGAACCTAGAGATAGTAAAACCTGACTTGAGCTTATTATCAACTGTTTTCTTCAATACTCATTTGGACTTGAGAAAGCCAAATTGGGAAAAATTACTCTCTGACCAAGAGGTAGTGAGTGGGTACTTGAGTGTTGATAGCTATAATACTCCCTGACCAATAAAACAAGCTTTAATGTTTACAACCAATTAGGAAAACACCTAGGTGAAGGCCATAACCCTAGGCCCTTTATATCATTTGAAAATAATCAAAAACAATTTCCTCGTTTCATTCTTTAAATCGAAACCGTAGTTTAATTTATATTTTCAAACAAAACCAATTATTGCGGAAGTGCAAATTTAGATATACAAACTCACACACTAAGGTATATACTACTAACACCCATTCATATAGCTCCCTGCGGAATTCGACCCGGACTCTTGTTGCGTATTACTATTGCATCGACCGTTTTTTCCATGTCCTCAAATAGAGGAGTGAAATTGGACGAGATCATACCCCGGTCAAATATGATTGATATCAGCACGCTGTGAAGCCTGACAATCTCGCGAATCTAAACCTGAGTAAACTGCTCTGAAGAATAAGGAGTCACCACTGGAATGAAATGAGTTGACTTGGTCAATCTATCCACAATCACCCATACTGCATCGAACTTCCTCTGAGTTTGTGCGAGCTCAACAAAAAGATCCATAGGGACTCTCTCTCATTTCCACTTTGAAATCTCTAGCCTCTGAAGCAATCCACCTAGCCGCTGATGCTCATACTTCACCTGCTGAAAATTTGGGCACCAGCTACATACTCCACTATGTCCTTCTTCATTCTCCTCCACCAATAGTGCTGCCTCATATTCTGATACATCTTCACGACACCCGGATGAATGGAGTACCATGAACTGTGAGCCTCCTCAAGAATCAACTCACTGAAACCATCCACATTGGGCACATATAGACTGCCCTGCATCCCTAATACACCATCATCTCCAATAGTGACCTCCTTGGCATCGCCATACTGAACCGTGTCCTTGAGGACAAGCAGATGGGAGTCGTCATATTGACGCTCTCTGATACGATCATAAAGAGAAGACCGAGAAACCACACAAGTCAAAACTCGACTCGGCTCCGGAACATTCAATCTAGAAACTGGTTGGCCAAGGCCTGAATTTCCAATGCTAATGGCCTCTCCATTGCCTGTAGATATGCTAAACTGCAGAAGCTCTCCGCCTTGTGACTCGAGGAATCGGCAACCACATTGGCCTTCCCGGGATGATATAAAATGGTGATATAATAGTCCTTAAGAACCTCTAAACACCTCCACTATTGCAATTTAAGATCCTTCTATCTGAACAGATGTTGTAGACTCTAGTGATCGGAATAGACCTCACAAGGGACACCTTACAAATAGTGTAACGACACGACCGAGCGTTTTGAGCTCTAGCGCGTCATTCGACGGTTTAAGGACTAGAGTAGATTCACTTCTGATATTATGACTTGCACGTGTGGTCAGGATTGAATCTCGGGAAGTTTGGAGTCAATTCGGGGGGAAAATTCTCATTTCAGAAGCTTTAAGTTGGAAGAACTGAATAAGGTTAGACTTTTGAGTAAACAACCTTGAAATTGAGATTTGAAAGCTCCAATAGGTTCGTATGATGATTTCAGACTTGGGTGCATGTCCAAACCAGGTTTTGGGTGATCCGGAAGCATTCAGTGCTCATTATGGAGTTGGCATTTTGGAAGAATTTCATAAAATTGGGGTTGAAGTGTATTTTAATGTTATCGATATCCGTTTGGGATTCCGAGCATGTTAATAGCATCATATGGTGATTCTGGTCTTAGGAGCGCACCAAGATATGTATTTGGAGGTCTGTAGGTTATTTTGAGGTCATTTGACGAAAGTTGGAGGTTTTTAGAAGTTTGACCGAGAGTGAAATTTTTTATATCAGGTTTAGATTCAAATTTCAGAAGTTGGAGTAGATCCGTAAGGTCAAATGTGATTTGTGTGAAAAATTTGAGGTCAATTGGACGTGGTTTGATAGGTTTCAACATCGAATATAGAAGATTAAAGTTCTAAAAGTTCATTAAGCTTGAATTGGTTGTGATTCATGATTTCAATGTTGTTGGACGTGGTCTAAGGTTTATATTAAGTTTGTATCGTATTTTAGGAAGATTTGGTATATTTGGTTGAGATCCTGAGGGCCTCGGGGCGATTCCGGATGGTTAACGGATCGAGTTTGGGCTTGGGGGAATGCTGAAGTAGCTGTCATCTGGTGTAGCCGCGCCTGTGGGGTTTTGGGCACAGGTGCGGAACCGCAAAAATGGACAAGAGAGTCGCAACAAAAGTTTTGGGCGATCTAGGCAGTCATTGAGTGTAGGAGCGGATTTGCAGGGGAAGGTTGGGATCACAGATGGGGTCGAGCTCCGCAGAAGCGAAAGCGCACCTGCGCACGAGAAGTCGCAGAATTGAAGGCGAAGAAGTGCTATTGGGCCCGCAGATGCGGAGGTTGAGGGGCCAAGGAGGGCCGCATAAGCAGTATTTTTTTCCGCACTTGGGGAACCGCAGAAGCGGTCAAGTGATCGCAGGTGCGAAATGTCGTTGTGCAGTGAGGTTTTTATAAAAACAGGGTTTGTCCCATTTTCTCCCAATTTCACTTGCTTGGGGTGATTTTTGGAGAACTTCAAGGGGAGATTTTCATGAAGCAACACACGGTAAGGGATTCCCACCTATTACAAGTTAAATATATGGTTTATATATGGGTTTAGACATGGAAATTAGTAGGAATTTGATATTTTGGTAGAAAACTTAGAATTTGGTATTTTTTTTATTTTGACCACGAAATTGGACATGGAATTGAGAATAAACTATATATTTGTGCTCGTGGTGTTATGGGTAATGATTATCTTCAAAAAATTTCGGAGTCCGGGCATATGAGACCGAGGGTAACTTTATCATTTTTTCGAGCGGAGTAGAAAATTGTTATCAATTTATTTATTATGAGTATTAAAGTATATATTTGTGGATTTTCACATTGATTGACTAGTTTTTGAGCGAGATGCATCGTTTTGGGGTGTTAGAGTGGCGTTGGAGCCGGATTATAGAACTTCAGAGAGAGGTAAGTGTCCTGTCTAACTCTCTAAGGGGGAAATTACCCCTAGGTGTTGTAATTGATCCTTGTTACTTGTTGTGGGGGATACTGTATGCGGCTAAAATCGGAGAGCCCAATTTTACGGTCATTTCGACACTCAGAACGATCGAAGGCCCAAGTTTTGGTATCAAGGGGTATATCGGAGGTCCTCGACCCCGTAGCAATACATATCGGAGATCCTCGACCTCGAGGCAATATTATCGAAGGTCCTCGACCTATAGATAGTGCATATTGAAGGCCAACATGGAAAGGCGGGAAATTCCCAAGGGGCACATGTTTAAAGCTGACAAAAGTACACAAAATAGTACAAGCCCGTACCGTGGCATTAAATGGTTGTACCAGCTATTTCTCTTTGTATTAATTATACATGTACCATGTTGGGATTCCCCCCATATATAAAGGGCACCCTTGTCACTTTGTATGATATATGAAATTCAATACAATAACAAGAACATCCTTTGCTCCTTAGCTAAAACATTCTCTATAATTGCTTCATTGATTTATTGCTTCTCATTTATTGTGTTCTTGAATTATTCTTCATTTATTGCTTATTATTGATCATAAATAGGCCATCATTGTGGCATTCAATACTGTTATACTATTATCGATAGCCCCTAGTCAAGCTTCTAAAGCTCGACCCCGAGGCCTTTCCAACCACCCTCGAGGTTGGTCTCCCCGTTACCCGGTTTGCATAATTTCGTTCCTTTCGCTTTTATTTCATTTTTCTCACTTCATACTCAGCATCTACTTCCTAAGCAGCTGGTATTAAAATAGATCACGTATTTTTAGAACCACATAATCAAATATAATTGTAATTACCATTTTCCAGGTAAATAGTTTGGCGCCTACAGTGGGGCTAAAAATAATAGTGATTGTTTTAGTGCTGGTTTTCTAAAAATACAAGTTATTATTCACACTTTTTCTTGCCCAAGAATATGCAATTTCAAGTCAAAAAATGTCTAGCTCAGTAAACGCACATGAAAACAACGATCCTGAAGATCACAGACAGCAAGAGCCCGCGCTCAAACGGGCCAAAGTGCCCACCGCCATGAAAAAACGACCTCAAAGTTGTATACCTAAAGGAACTATTGTGTTCAGAGAGGAAGATGTCGAAGCCTTGTCCCAACCACATAACGATGCACTGGTAATCTTTTTCCTTTAGAATAACGTTAAAATTAAGTGTGTGCTCGTGGATCCAGGTAGCTCTCCCAATATAATCAGATTCAGGGTAGTGGAGCAGCTCAAGCTGCCTGACCAAATCGTACCCGATTCTAGAGCCCTCAGAGGGTTTAACATGAAGAGCGGAACGATGAAGGGGGAAATCATCCTCATAGTCGACGTATCCGGTACAGTTCGGGGCACTAGGTTTCATGTCCTCGAGGGAGATACGAGATACAACGCCTTGCTTGGAAGGCCATGGATACACGGCACCAAGGCGGTACCATCGACTCTCCACCAGATGTTGAAATTCCCAACCACAGATGGCATAAAAATAGTGTATGGTGAGCACACGCAGCAAAGGAAATGTTCGCAGTGTACGACATTGCGCCAGAGCCCATATATCTTACCTCGGAGGGGTCAGAATATAAACAGGGTCACGAGGATGACGAGGAAGATTTTCTCGCCCCTCGAGCCTTCATTTCCCCCGAAGAGTCGGACGCAATAAAATCGACGGTCGAAGAGCTGGAGCAAGCTGTTTTGATGAAACATCTACCAGATCAAAAGGTATACCTAGGAACGGGGTTAACCTCCGAACTCAGGAAAGAACTCATTCAATTTATTATTGACAACATTGATTGCTTTGCTTGGTCCCACTTAGACATAACAGGGATTTCTTCGGGAATAACCACCCATCGACTAAGCGTCGACCCCAGGTTCAAGCCGGTGAAGCAAAAAAGGAGGCCTCAGTATGAGGTAAAGCATGCGTTCGTCAAAGACGAGGTAACAAAACTCCTCAAAATAGGGTCCATCACGGAAGTAAAATATCCCGAGTGGTTGGCCGATGTAGTAGTGGTCCCCAAAAAAGGGAACAAATTAAGGATGTGCGTAGATTATAAAGACTTAAATGAATCATTCCCGAAAGATTCATTCCCTCAGCCCAATATTGATCGATTGATCGACGCCATAGCTGGCCATGAGATTCTCACCTTACTCGACGCCTACTCCGGGTGTAATCAAATTCAAATGAACCTCGATGATAGGGAAAAGACTTCGTTCATCACGAATTATGGCACATACTGCTACAATGTAATGCCCTTCGGGCTAAAAATATGGGGGCCACGTACCAGCTGCTAGAATAAGATGTCCGAACATCAAATAGGAAAATTCATGGAAGTTTACATTGATGACATGCTGGTTAAGTCTTTGCGTGCAGAAGACCATTTGACTCATTTGCAGGAAACTTTCAACATCCTTAGATGTTACAACATGAAGCTCAACCCCGAGAAATGCGCCTTCGGCGTAGGTTCAGGAAAATTTGTAGGCTTCATGGTATCAAACAGGGGTATTGAAATCAACCCCGACAAAATCAAGGCCATCGAAGAAATCATGGTGGTGAACAACGTAAAGGCCGTAAAGCGGTTGACCGGGCGGATAGCGGGGTTAGGCCGATTCATCTCGAGGTCATCAAATTGGAGCCATCACGTTTTCTACCTACTCAAAAAGAAAAACAACTTTGATTGGACTCCAGAGTGCCACCGCACCTTGGAGGAATGAAAATAGTATCTCCCAAGCCCGCCTTTGCTCTACACCCCAAAGAAGGATGAAATGCTATAATTGTAATTAGCATTGTCCGAGGTAGCGGTAAGTGGAGTGTTGGTTCGAGATGAACAAGGTATGTAATTCCCTGTCTACTATGTAAGTCGAATCCCGGGAGATGCTGAATACAGGTATCCACACTTAGAAAAATTAGCTCTTGCATCAATAAGTGCATCTCAAAAATTGAAAACTTACTTTCAAAGCCACCATATATGTGTCTTGACAACATATCCTATTCGAAATATATTGCATAAACCTGAATTGTCAGGCCGGCTGGCCAAATGGGCCATCGATCTCGGGGGGTACGATATTGAATATCAGCCCCGAACGGCTATCAAGTCCCAAATTTTGGCGGAATTCATGGCCGACTCTACTCTCGCCCTTGTGCCTAAGGTAGAAAAAGAACTTCTACTAGCAACATCCGCATCATCGGGGGTATGGATCTTATTCACCGATGGTTCCTCGAACGTGAAAGGATCCGGGCTCGGCATAGTTCTGAAGCCACCTGCAGGTGGCGTGATTAGACAATCTATAAAAACTACAAAGTTGACTAACAACGAAGCCGAGTATGAGGCTATGATTGCAGGTCTCGAATTAGCCAAAGGCCTGGGGGCGGAAATCGTCGAAGCCAAATGTGATTCCCTCCTGGTATTAAATAAGGAAAACGAGACCTTCGAGGTTCGAGAGGACAAGATGCAACGGTACCTAGACAAACTTCAAACCACTTTGCATCATTTCAAAGAATGGACTTTGGCCCACATACCTAGGAAGAAAAACAACGAGGTTGATGCACTCGCAAACCAGGGATCGTCCGTTGAAGAAGATGACATACTCCTTGGGGCTGTCGTTCCGCTATCCAAATCGGTGATCAAAGAAGGCCATGCCGAAATCAACTCCACCAGCCTGACATGGGATCAGAGGAACAAATATATCGACTATTTGGTATATGGGAAGCTACACACGAACCCAAAAGAATCAAGGGCCCTTCGGACCAGGGTAGCCCGATTTTTACTCGACGAGAACAGAGCTCTATACAGAAGAACCTTCGATGGGCCCCTAGCAGTGTACTTGAGACCACGAGACACTGATTACGTGCTCCAAGAAATCCACGAGGGCACAAGCGAAAATCACTCCGGTGCCGATTCTTTAATTCAAAAGGTGATCAGAGCAGGTTACTACTGGGCCAGCATGGAAAGGGACATCAAAGAATTTGTCCGAAAATACGACAAATGTTAAAGATTTGCGCCAATGATCTACCAACCCGGTGAACAACTGCATTCAGTCTTATCACCATGGCCATTCATTAAATGGGGAGTGGACATGTCACGACCCCAAATCTAAGCCAGTCGTGATGGCGCCTATCATGGAACTAGGCCAACCAAAATTACAATCGAATCATAATAAGCTTCCATTTACATCTTTACTATACTGATTAGCCATAAAGGTTTCCTTTAAACATTTATAAAACAGTTAAAGCTATACTGAATATTAAATACAACCCATGAGAACCCGCAGTCACTGGTCATGAGTATCTACATAAAATATACAACTTAAACGAAAATAAATTCTATAATAGTAAGCAGCAGAGGAAGCAGGACTGCGGACGCATGCAACTACCTCGCAAACCTCCGAGAATCTCTGGAACAGATAGACAGCTCACCCTGCCCTAACACCTGGATCTGCACCCAAGGTGCAGAGAGTAATGTGAGTACACCAACTCAGTAGTAATGAAAATAAATCAGGTATGAGCAGCAAGAAACACATAAAATCAATGTCATCAATTCACAATATGCACAGCCTTACTTTCCAACAGTATAAACATAGATATATGAAATCATCATGCCTTAAAACCAACTTCAGAAAAATCCTTTGGAAAATCTATATTTTCAACAACTTCAAATCGAAAGGTTTGTATGAAAATGAAATGAATCATAAAGAGGCCCCTCAGGCAAAACATATTTCATAAGTTCAGAGTGAAAGTTGTAAAATCATAAGTAGCCCCTCGGGCAAAAACATGTATCATAATCAGCCCCTCGGGCATGCCTCACAGTAACTCATAATCAGCCCCTCGGGCATACCTCATAGTCACTCCCAATCACTCGTCACTCGGCACTCGGTGCGTTCACCGGGGGTGTGTGCAAACTCCAGAGGGGCTCCTTCAGCCCAAGCACTAATATCAAGCCACCTCGTGTCGTATTATATCCTCACAAATCAGGCCCTCGGCCTCACTCAGTCATAACCTCTCAAAATCCCCTTGAGTGAATCAGTAAAACGGGGTACTTAACTCAAAACATCATTTTAAATCTCAAAGTAATGTAAATTAGGCTGAGTTTCGACCCGGTAGAAATTCGGAGCCAACAATTCCGACCCGATGCAAAACACACACCCATATTATCCTATTAGTAACCCTAAATTAACTCTGATCACCCACCACAGATAGATAACTTATCGAAAAGTTTACAATGATGGAATCATGGTACATACTAACATCCGACTAGCTCAACTCGCATCTTCAAAGTTCACCACCACAAAATATCTTGTTTAGGAGAACTCTCAGTCTCGAAGTCCATGATGTACGGATTACCATATCTGATCACAATTCCACCACTCGAATACATAACACATCCCACATACCCACTCATTCCACGAGGGATACCCCTATAATTCTTCCGTTTACCAAGCAACCCCGAATATCAACAGTCGATCCAACAATAGGGCGCCGCGATACCAGTGAAGTACCCTTAACTCAAACACATTGTTGTTTATGAAATGCATACCCTCATCAAGTCGCACCAATTAGCGATATCAGCTACCTAGTCATCTGAAACTGCCCATGCTGCTTAAGAATTTATGACCTTCCTTCCAGAACTGAACGGTGACCTCACATATGCAAATCTTAGCTCTACCCAACATACCGCATGCGCCATGCCAACCTAGGAAAAACAATACGGGAATTCTATAGTCCCTTCTGAGCCACAAGCAACTACGTACCCAACTAGCCAAGAACTTCCATTTGATTCCGTTTAGAAGAAAATTCACTACACGCCACCCGCACCTCATGCCAAAAGAAAATATGCACCCTTAACCGCGGTAGAAACCATCAGGAACTATCTGAAATCCCATTTGCGCAATACTAAACTATCAGGACTGAATTCTTCTAACTCAATCAAGCTACGCAGGCCACCAAAATTCCAAAAACATTGCTAAGAAACACCTGTAAAACTCGTCACCTCATGAACACCCAAAGAACTACTCGAATCCCTTACCATGCCGATCCGACCTACTACCAAGTTGCCCTATTTACCCAAGTTCCTTCGGACTTACCTTCAAATTGGTACTTCTCCCTGCCGTAATACCCCAACTTTTCAACCTAGACTCACCACACGCGACCCAAGCATAAAAACATACCGTCTATAAGCCGCCGAATACTCTCTCAAATATCCCCAAAAGTACCACATTCGAAATATTTACCCTGAAGAGAATTCCTGCGAATCTAAATCCATTACCTTCACCTTCCTGATACTGATATGTAGAATCCATGATGATGTAGAAGTACCACAAGTCTTGACATCCTCTAACGTAAATCTCAATCACACTGACCAATTAGACAGATACGACCTGACCCGTTTGCACAATGACATACTAGGAAAGTAATCCACTCACTTGAAGCCACAAGAAAATTCATACACTGCACACACTACACCTTTTACAATTTCCACTAAATCATTCAATAGAACCCAATTACCCAATAGAGTACATTACAACCTATATCGAAGAAATTTCCATTACTCGTGACATTCCCGGACCCCACGCCTACAGGTCACAACTAATTTACCAGTATACCTCGAACTAAAATCGATACCACACATAGTCGCGCAATCAACTTATCATGAACGGACTCCCCCACTTGGCTTGACGCCAACGATCGAGACAAACAAAAATTCACAATGCCCATAATAACACTATCTGTCTAACAGCTCAAGTCATATGCAAATCTTGCATTCATCATTACAATAGTCATGCCAACTTCCACAAGCGATCTAAACTCCAATTACAACATATATCATTTTACTGGTAGAAGAGAACTTATTACAGAAGTACATAGGGACCACACACCCTAGGACAACCCGCAGAAGATACCGCTGTCCACTAGCCTCAAACATAATATCTCTCCATACACTTCTGAAGACCATAACTATCACGAAATCACTACACCTTCCTGCATGTAGACACAAACAACGCCTACCCTCGAGGCATCACAATACGCGGTAAGAAGCTGAAGCTGATGGCAGAACTAACACTGGAGCGGTGGTCACAGACATCTCGAGCTTCTAGAAGCTCTACCCACACATGTCTGACCACATGGATACCCTTACCGGCAACCACGTGTCCCAAGAATGCTACTAAACTGAGCCAAAAGTCACACTCGGAGAATTGGCATAGATCATTTCCTCCCTGAATCCTTATAATGCCATCCTCAGATACTGAGTATGCTACTCCTGGCAACGCGAATATGCTAGGACGCCATCAATGAATACAATATCAAGGAGTGCTAATACGGCTGGAATACACCGTTAATCAAATACATGAACGTTACTGGGGCAAATGATTAACTCAAAAGACATCACCAGGAACTCATATCCTAATAGAAAAATCCATTTCACTCCACAACTACACAACATGAGAGGTCTTCCAACATACTCACAACTCAAGGCCATATACCAAATCGAGACAGAAATCAAACACTCGATAAATCTTACCGCATTTCCAGCCAACCCTTTTGTCACAAATCACAGTCTGAACACATCTAACCATCAAATCACACCCTCCACATAGGCATCTAGTCACCAATTCTCATCAATAAGAACACAAACGGACATATAAGTCCCCAAATACATGTGCCCACACAACAAAAATCTCAGAAATCAAGCCACAAAATGAATCCGGCCTCAAGTCCTCAAGACTGGCCCATTACCAACATTCCAAAATCACATCTCATCCATGGAAGCCACAAGATGTCAATGCACAGTTGATACCAAGCGCTCTCGTGCGCGTTCAAATACATGGAAGGAATTCAAGAGTTACGCTCTTGGCTGGATACAATGGATACGCACAACAAAAATTTAAGAATGTGAGAGTTTCCTAAGGGTTCCACAGCCTCTCAAAGATAAGTACAGACGTCTCCGAATCGATCCGCAAGACTCTACTAAACCTGCTCATGACCGGTGAGTCCTATGTAACCTAGAGCTCTTATACCAAACTGTCACGACCCCAAATCTAAGCCAGTCGTGATGGAGCCTATCATAATAAGCTTCCATTTACATCTTTACTATACTGATTACCCATAAAGGTTTCCTTTAAACATTTATAAAACAGTTAAAGCTATACTGAATATTAAATACAACCCCCCCTAGAGCCTGGAGTCACTGGTCATGAGCATCTACATAAAATATACAACTCAAATGAAAATAAATTATATAATAGTAAGCAGGAGAGGGAGCAGGACTGCGGACACATGCAGCTACCTCGCAAACCTCCGATGATCTCTGGAACAGATAGACAGCTCACCCTGCCCTAACACCTGGATCTGCACACAAGATGCAGGGAGTAATGTGAGTACACCAACTCAGTAGTAATGAAAATAAATCAGGTCTGAGAAGAAATAAACACATAAAATCAATGTCATCAATTCAAAATATGCACAACCTTACTTTCCAACAGTATAAACATAGATATATGAAATCATCATGCCTTCAAACCGAAAGGTTAGTATGAAAATGAAATGAATCATAAAGAGGCCCCTCGGGCAAAACATATTTCATAAGTTCAGAGTGAAAGTGGTAAAATTATAAGTATCCCCTCCGCAAAAACATGTATCATAATCATCCCCTCGGTCATGCCTTATAGTCACTCATAATCAGCCCCTCGGGCATACCTTATAATCACTCATAATCAGCCCCTCGGGCATACCTCACAGTCACTCATGCCTCCCAATAACTCATCACTCGGCACTCGGTGCGCTCACTATGGGTGTGTGAAGACTCCGGAGGGCTTCCTTAAGCCCAAGCACTAATATCAAGCCACCTCGTGGCGTATCATATCCTCACAAATCAGGCCCTCGGCCTCACTCAGTCAGAACCTCTCAAAAGCCCCTCGGGCAAATCAGTTAAACGGGGTACTCGACCCAAAACATCAATTTAAATCTCAAAGTAGTGTTAATCAGGCTGAGTTTCGAAAACAGTAACCACAATGTGACTGAGTGAAATCATCAATAATCAGTGAGGAAAACAACAGTAAAAAGCCCTAAAGGGTTCTAAACAAGTCGGCACGAGGCCCCAAACATGGCTTATAGCCCAAATATTTTAGAAATCTTTAGAACACAATTTAACATATAGTTTAGAGCAAAATACGCAACTCAATAGTTGTCACGGAGAGGACCAAGTCCAATCCAAAAATCAGTGCGTGCCACATACTCATCATCCGACATGTGCGACATTCTAAAATCAGTGAGAAATATGAAGTCCGGGGTTCATACCCTCAGGACAAGATTTATAACCATTACTTACCTCTACCGAGCCACAATACTAGTCCGCCATGATCTTGCCCCTCGAATTGGCTCCTGATTGTTCCGAATCTAGCCAAAAGCAGTTTAACATCATTAATTTATACCAAAGGAACACAACCCAATTGAAATCTATCAAATTATACAAGAAACTCGAAATTCGGCCAAACCCGAGACCCGAGCCCACGTCTCGGAAATCGATAAAATTAAAATCACAAGAACGCTTATCCTCCCACGAGTCCGTACATACCAAGAACATCAAAGTCGGACCACAATTGCCTACTAAAATTGCCAAAAGAAATTCCCAAATCTTTCCTCCCATTTTCCGAACTTTTTCTTACTTAAATCCTTCAATTTACAAGCCTAATCCGAACAAAATAGCATGGAAATGACTTTAATAAGCCGGGAACTTACCTCCGCTGAAGACCCACGAATTCTCTCTTCAAATTGCCCTCAATTGAACTCCAACTGCATGCAACAATGGTGAAATGAATAAAATTACACGGAGGCTTCTTTTATACTGTTCTGCCCAGCAATTCCTCACTTGCGGACCTTTAATCTCACCTGCGTACTCGCACCTGCGGTCCCAGGTGCGCACCTGCGCAATCCAACTAACGGACCAAATTCTCGCACCTGCGACCCCTTCTCCACACCTGCGACTTCGCAGGTGCGGCCATCCCTTCGCTTCTACGAACTCCTCCTTCCTAGACTCCCTTCACACCTACGCGTGGACTTTCACACCTGCGGCATCGCACCTGCGGCTACCCATCCGCAGGTGCGGCCAAGACTAGAAACTTACGCCAGCAACCATTTGCTACAAATTTTCCAAGTTCAAAACCCCGCCAACCATCCGAAATCAATCTCGAGCCGCTCGGGGCCCCAAGCAAACATACCAACACACCCAATACCATTATCCAAACTTAGTTGAGCCTTCGAAACACCAAAAACAACATGAAAACACCAAAATTACATCAAATTCAAACTTATGAACTCTGAAAGTTCTAAATTTTTTGAACTACGCCGAAACCAACCAAAACACCTCGGATTGACCTGAAATTTTGCACACATATCCAAAAGGACATTACGGACCTGTCCCAACTTCCGGAATTCCATTCCGACCTCAATAGCCTATTTTCCACTGCCGACCGTAAATTGCTAAAAACTAACTTTCGCCAATTCAAGCGTAATTCTACACCGGACATCAAAACTCCATTACGAACACACTCCTAAGTCCCAAATCACCTAACAAAACCATCCGAGCCATAAAATCTGCATTTCGAGGTCGTTCACCAATAATTCAACTCTCAGTTGACTTTCTCAACTATTAGGCTACCTTGAGAGACTAAATGCCTCAATTCTCACTATGACCACTTTGAACCCGAACCAACCGACCCAACACACATAAATGAAGCTGAACCACATATAATGAAGCATAAACGGGAGAAACGGAGCTAAACTCTCGGAACGACCGGCCGGGTCGTTACATCCTCCCCCACTTAAACATACGTTCGTACTCGAACGTGCCAAGAGTTGTTCTCCAACATCATCAAACTATTACGTAGATTACCATGCACATACCCGGGGGTGATCCCACGTCACCCTATCTCATATAGGTCTAATAGCACAATACCGTTGAAATTTCGAAATCCAAATCCTGGCCCATAAACCTTAGAACCAAATTCTCACTTCTGAAATAATATACAAGATCAAAATTTCCATAACTACAAACTGAACAAGTCTGAACATGCTGAATCAAGCCATATATGCACCCCAAATGAAATCACATAATACACCGCACGACTCAAACACTCATAACAATAACTCTTAGTCACAATAACTGCTTAGAACAGCCCAGTACCGATACATAACCTCTTATCAAGAAATGCCTTGCTCTAACACTTCCATATACTGTCAATGATGAAAGAAGCACATAGAACTAACAACCATTCGTCCGATCAGTCAGAATGCAGCTCCCCCTTCCCAAACAGGAATCGTAGCAGATTTCTAAGCCGACTCCTGAAATTTATCCTTCCAACTATGCTGTAGAAAATTCTGAAAATGTTCATTCTAGGCCCAATGACCTCTTCTCATCCATCACGACCACCCTTATAACATGACACATCGATACAATTCGAAGCCAAAACCTGTGCAACTTGTGCACCTAGCAGCAACATCCCAAATAAATCAACTTATATAAAAGATCCACACGAGAGGACTATCCTGCCATTAACAATTACCATCACCATATCATGCTAACAGCCTGGCACACACCATAAAAATCAAAACACATGAATCCAATACCAAAGGTCATACCCCTACATAACTTCGCTACACTGCACGATCTCATCCAACCGCTGGTCCACTTGAAATATTTCAAGACACCTTGCCCAAAATCAATAACCATTCGAATTCGCCATCAGGTACTCAAAATGCATTTCCATAACCACGGGGAAAACCGGACGATACCATGCCACCCAAAACAAAAGGTATATAACCAACATGTCTCAATCCCGCAACACCTAATTACTTGCCTTACAAAAATCTAGCTATAAAGCACAATTAGAACCGTACCATATGTGTATATAACCAATAATCACCACTCCTCGCAACAATGAAGGGTAACTCATAGATCACTCTAGAACATGAATAAACTCTATCACAATCGAATGGTACATTTCTCAATAGTAAAAATTCGAAGCAAACAATTCCGACGCGGTGTAGAACACACACCCATATTAGCCTACCAGTAACCCTAAATTAACTCTGATCACCTACCACAGATAGATAACTTACCAAACATTTTACTATGATGGAATCATGGTACATACTAACATCCGACCAGCTCAGCTCGCATCTTCACAGTTCACTACCAAAAAATATCATGTTTATGAGAACTCTCAGTCTCGATGTCCATGAAACGTACGGTTTACCATATCTGATCACAACTCCACCGCTCGAATACATAACACATCCTAAATACTCATTTATTCCACGAGGGATACCCCTATAATTCTTCCGTTTACCAAGCAACCTCGAATATCAACAGTCAATCCCACAATAGGGCACCGCGGTACCAGTGAAGTACCCTTAACTCAAACACATTGCTCTTTCTTAAATGTATACCCTCATCAATTAGTGATATCATCTACCTAGTCATCTGAAACTACCCACGCTTAAGAATTTTTGACCTTCCTTCCAGAACCGAACCATGACCTCACATATGCAAATCTCAGCTCTACCCAACATACCGCATGCGCCATGCCAACCTAGGAAAAAAAATACGGGAACTCCATGGTCCCTTCTGAGCCACATGCAACTACGTACCCAACTAGCCAAGAACTTCCATTTGATCCCGTTTAGAAGAAAATTCACTACACGCCACCCGCACCTCACGCCAAAAGAGAATATGCACCCTTAACCGCGGTAGAAACCATCAGGAGCTATCCGTAATCCCATTTGCGCAACACCAAACCATCAGGACTGAAGGTCTAACTCAACTAAGCTACGTAGGCCACCAAAAATCCAAGAGCATTGCTAAGAAACACCCATAAAACTCGTCACCTCATGAACGCCCAAAGAACTACTCGTATCCCTTAAGATGCCGATCTGACCTACTACCAAGTTTCCCTATTTACCCAAGTTCCTTCTGACTTACCTTCAAATTGATACTTCTCCCTGCCTTAATACCCCAATTTTTAAACCCAGACTCACCACACTCGACCCAAGCATAAAACTATACCGTCTAAGGCTCATAAGGCGCCGAATAGTCTCTCAAATATCCCCAAACGTATAACATTCGAAATACTTACCCTGAAGAGACTTCGTGCGAATATAAAGCCATTACCTTCAGTTTCCTGATACCGATATGTGGAATCCGTGATGATGTAGAAGTACCACAAGTCCTGACATCTTCTAACGTAAATCTCAATCACACTGACCAATTAGATAGAATCGACCTGGCCCGTTTGCACACTGACATACTAGGAAAGTAATCCACTCACTTGAAGACACAAGAAAATTCATACACTGCACACACTACACCTTTTACAATTTCCACTAAATCATTCAATAGAACCCAATTACCCAATAGAGTACATTACAACCTATATCGAAGAAATTTCCATTACTCGTGACATTCCCGGACCCCACATGCCTGTAGGTCACAGCTGATTTACCAGTATACCTCGAACTAAAATTGATACCACAAAGTCGCGCAATCAACTTATCATGAACAGACTCCCCCACTTGGCTCGAAGCCCACGATCGAGACAAACAATAGTTCACAATGCCCATAATAACACTATCTGTCTGACAAGTCAAGTAATCTGAAAATCTCGCATTCATCATTGCAATAGTCATGCCAACTTCCACAAGCGATCTAAACTCCAAGTACAACATATATCATTTTACTGGTAGAAGAGAACTTATTACTGCGGACGTATGCAACTACCTCTCAAACCTCCGAGAATCTTTGGAACAGATAGACAGCTCACCCTGACCTAACACCTGGATCTACATACAAAGTGCAGGGAGTAATGTGAGTACACCAACTCAGTAGTAATGAAAATAAATCAGGTCCGAGCCGCAAAAAATAGATAAAATCAATATCATCAATTTACAATATGCACAGCCTTACTTTCCAACAGTATAAACATAGATATATGAAATCATCATGCCTTAAAACCAACTTCAGAAAATCCTTTGGAAAATGTATATTTGCAACAACTTCAAACCAAAAGGTTAGTATGAAAATGAAATGAATCATAAAGAGGCCCCTCGGGCAAAACATATTTCATAAATTCAGAGTGAAAGTGGTAAAATCATAAGTAGCCGCTCAGGCAAAAACATGTATCATAATCAGCCCCTCGGGCAGGCCTCACAATCACTCATAATCAGCCCCTCGGGCATACCTCACCATCACTCATAATGAGCCCCTCGGGCATACCTCACAGTCACTCATGCCTCCCAATCACTCGTCACTCGGCACTCAGTGCGCTCACTGAGGTGTGTGCAGACTCCGGAGGGGCTCCTTCAGCCCAAGCGCTAATATCAAGCCACCTTGTGGCTTATCATATCCTCACAAATCAGGCCCTCGACCTCACTCAGTCAAAACCTCTCAAAAGGCCCTCGGGCGAATCAGTAAAACGGGGTACTCGACCCAAAACATCAATTTAAATCTGAAAGTAGTGTAAATTAGGCTTAGTTCCGGAATTAGTAAGCATAATGTGACTGAGTGAAATCATCAATATCCAATGAGGAAAACAACAGTAAAAGTCCCCTAAGGGGTCTAAACAAGTCGGCACGAGGTCTCAAACATGGCTTATAGCACAAATATTTCAGAAATCTTTAGAACACAATTTAACATATAGTTTAGAGCAAAATACGCAACTCAATAGTTGCCGCGGAGAGGACCAAGTCCAATCCAAAAATCAGTGCGCGCCACATACTCATCATCCGACATGTTCGCCATTCTAAAATCAATGAGAAATATGAAGTCCGGGGTTTCAAACACTCAGGACAAGATTTATAACCATTACTTACCTCTACTGAGCCACAATACTAGTCCGTTATGCTCTTGCCCCTCGAATTTGCTCCCGATTGCTCCAAATCTAGCCAAAACCAGTTTAACATCATTAATATATACCAAAGGAACAAAACCCAATCAAAAACTATCAAATTATACAAGAAATTCGAATTTCGGCCAAACCCGAGCCCCGGGTCCACATCTCGGAATTCGATAAAATTTATATCACAAGAACCTTTATCCTCCCACGAGTCCGTACATACCAAGAACTTCAAAGTCGGACCACAATTGCCTACTAAAATTGCCCAAAGAAATTCCCAAATCTTTCCTCCCATTTTCCCAAATTTTTCTTACTTAAATCCTTCAATTTACAAGCCTAATCTGAATAAAATAGCATGGAAATGACTAATAATAACCCGGGAACTTACCTCCACTGAAGACCCACAAATTCTCTCTTCAAATTTCCCTCAATTGAGCTCCAACCGCATGCAACAATGGTGAAATGAATAAAGTTTCACGAAGGCTTCTTTTATAGTGTTCTGCCCAACAATTCTGCACTTGCGGACCTTTAATAGCACCTGCGGACTCGCACCTGTGGTCCCATATGTGTACCTACGCGATCCCACTAAGAGACTAAATTCTCGCACCTGCGACCCCTTCTCCGCACCTGCGGCTTCGCAGGTGCAGCCATCCGTTCGCACCTGCGGACTCCTCCTTCCTAGACTCCCTTCGCACCTGCGCGTGGACTTTTGCACCTGCAGCATCGCACCTGCGGCTACCCATCCGCAGGTGCGGCCAATACCAGAAACTTACACAAGTAGCCACTTGCTGCAAATCCATGTTCAAAACTTCGCCAACCATCCGAAATCAATTTCGAGCCCCTCGGGGCCCCAACCAAACATACCAACACACCCAATATCATTATTCAAACTTAGTTGAGCCTTCGAAACACCAAAAACAACATGAAAACACCAAAATTACATCATTTTCAAACTTATGAACTTTGAAAGTTCTAAATTTCGCCAACGACACCGAAACCAACCAAAACACCTCCGATTGACCTGAAATTTTGCACACATACCCAAATTGACATTACGCACCTGTCCCAACTTCCGGAATCCCATTCCGACCCCAATAGCCTCTTTTCCACTGCCAACCGAAAATTGCCAAAAACTAACTTTCGCCAATTCAAGTCTAATTCTACACTGGACATCAAAACTCCATCCCGAACACACTCCTAAGTCCAAATCACCTAACAAAACCATCCAAGCCATAAAATTTGCATTCCCAGGTCGTTCACCAATAAGTCAACTGTCAGTAGAATTTCTCAACTATTAGGCTACCTTGAGAGACTAAATGCCTCAATTCTCACCATGACCACTCTGAACCCGAACCAACCGACCCAACACACATAAATGAATGTGAACCACATAAAATGAAGCAGAAACAGGGAAAATGGAGCTAAACTCTCGGAACAACCAGCCGGGTCGTTACAAGACATAGTCAGCCCCCTACCAACGACACTAGGTAAATCTAGATTTATTTTATTTATGACTGATTATTTCTCAAAATGGGTGAAAGCACAGGCTTATGAGAAGATAAGGGAAAAAAGTCATCAACTTCATCTGGGATCACATCATGTGCTGATTCGGGATCCGCTCCGAGATAACGTGCGATAACGGGAAGCAGTTCATAGGAGGAAAAATAACAAAATTTCTCGAGGATCACAAAATCAAAAGGATCCTATCAACTTCCTACCATCCATGTGCAAATGGTCAGGCCGAGTCCACAAATAAGACCGTCATTCAAAACTTGAAAGAGAAGTTAGAAAATGCCAAAGGAAAGTGGAGAGAAATGTTGCTCGATGTGCTATGGGCATATCGAACAACCTCTAAATCAAGCATAGGAGAGACGTTGTTCTCTTTATATACGGGGTCGAGGCTTTGATACCGGTCGAGGTTGGAGAACCAAGCGCCAGATTCCGACATGCCACCGAAAACTCAAACAATGAGGCCATGACTACAGCCCTCGGACTATTAGACGAAAAACAAGAAGCTTTGCTGATCCGATTGGCCGCCCAAAAGAAAAGAATCGAGAGATACTATAACCAAATAGCAAACCTCCGACATTTTGGAGTCGGGGACTTAGTACTAAGGAAAGTCACCCAAAGCACACGACACCCCAATGAAGGGAAGCTAGGCCCGAGCTGGGAAGGATCGTACCGTGTCCTCGGAGTAATTAGAAAAGGGTCCTACAAGCTTAGCACCATGGAAGGCGAGCAACTTCCAAACCATTGGAACATATCGATGCTGAAGCGTTATTATTGCTATGGTACAATCCTCTCCCTCTTTTTTTCAAGTTTTACACTAACCAAATTCGCAGGTATGCGGTTGAAAGGAATCGACGCACCCGCAACTCGGAGGCCTCAGGTTTTAAAGCATGCGTTGCGCTCTTTTTCCTCGCATTGGATTTTATCCCAATATGGGTTTTACCGATGAGATTTTTAACGAGGCAACATCCATATGCTACCTGAGGAGAACTCACCGAGTATTCAAGGCTTCTCTTTGATCAACCTCGAATACTGAGGGGCATCCCCCAAGAAGATCACCAGAATATGCCAAAGAGGGTCTCGACAGGAGAATGATGTATCAAACCAAACAGTCGAATGAACCGTGTCCACATAGAATAATGGAGCCCTCGATGGTAAAAGCATGTATAATTGTACAAGTAATCAGAGAAGTATCTTCTATCATCGAAATATTTCGCACATAAAAGAAGTTTGCTATTTTCACAAAAGACAGCCCTAGGGCCAAAAATTTATCAAGCACTCAGGAACTGTCCTCGACAGCTACTCCGTCGAGTTGCCAAAAAATCGAAACTGTAAAACCTCAGGGCAGGTAACTTCAAGATCATAAGCCCTCTACGAGGCAATGTCAACAGCATAAGCCCTCCTCGAGGCAATATCAACTCCGACTCAGGGACTATCCCCGACTGTCGGCTCATCGAGCTATCTAACTCAAAGTCGTAAGACCCCAGGGTAGGTAACTTCACGCTCATAAGCTCTCCATGAGGAAATATCAACAACATAAGCCCTCCATGGGTAAATATCAACTATAACTCAAGGACTGACCTCCACAGTCGACTCATAGCCATAAGACCTTAGGGCTGGCAACTTCAAACTCGTAAGCCCTCCATGAGGCAACATCAAAATTGTAAGACCTTAAGCAACGCTTGTACAAACTTGTAAGTCCTTAAAAAAAGGCATAACCCCCATATAAAAGGCAAGGATATATATCGAACTTGTAAGACCCAAAAGGCATACCCTCAATATAGACTCGTGGCTATCTCACTCGGGGACTAAAAGGCTACGGCCAAATGCAATGACCACCGTCAGAAGGCTTCGACCAAACTAACGCAACTCGGAGACGTCCGAATGTTTCCATAAAATCACAAGCCTCCATGTCACCAGCTATAGGTCATACCGACCCAAAGCGCCTCAGGGCCGATTTAAAAACCTGCGGGTCGTTAAGCTCGAGTTGAAACCCAATTCGAAGACTAAGCCCAATACGGTTAACTAAAGTACCTCAGGACCAAAAATACCGTAGGAGCTCGAGTCACCCACTACATTAAAAGTAGTATCGACCAAATGCGTAAAATCCCAAGTCGCCAGCTACAGGTCATACCGACCCAAAGCGCTTCGGGGACGATTTAAAAACTTGAGGGACATTGAGCTCGATTCGAAACCCGATTCAGAGACTAAGCTCGATATGGTTAAGTAAAGCGCCTCAGGGCCAAAAAACCGTAAGAGCCTGAATCACCCGCTACATTAAAAGTCATATCGACCTTACGCGTAAGAGCCCAGGTCACGAGCTACAAGTCATACCGACCCAAAGCGCCTCAGGGCCGATTTGAAAACCTGAGGGCCATTGAGCTGTTGTCGAAACCTGATTCAGAGACTAAGCCCGATACGGTTAACTAAAGCGCCTCGGGGAAAAAAATCATAAGATCCCGAGTCACCCGCTACATTATAAGTCGTATTGACCAAATACGTAAGATCCCAGGTCGCTAGCTACACCGAAAGTTGTAACGACCTAAAGCGTAAGAGCCAGAGTCGCCAGCTTAAAAAGCCTCAGTGCCAATTTATAACCCCAAGGGTTTCATCTCAAAGTCCAATTCATCGGGCTGACTATCAACAAAAAGATCAAACCAAAGAATCTTTTCATATATATATGTGTGTGTGTGTGTGTGTGTGTGTGTGTGCATTGCAAATACATATCTGCAACACTCCCACATGAGTCTTATGCAAACTACAAAGCAGAAAATCTAGTCTACTCTCGGGACCAGCTCCCTCAAAGTCCCTTCGAACCAACTCCCACGACGGCCTTAAAATATCGGCGTCAGCTCAAGAAGAAAATATTAACTTAGCGTCGATCTCACCCGCCTCGTCCTTCTTTATCTCTTCCTATCTGAAGACCAGTCTTGAGCTTGGAAATCTTGCTCGACTAAATTTAACTATTTTCTCGGGCATTACGAAGTCGTATCTTGAGGGCAGCAGCCTTGGCCAAAGCATTCCTTTTGACTCAAGGACCGAGCCACGGTCAGCTGTCGACTATCTTCGATCGCTCATCAAGAGCAGAGACCTAAGGGTTTATTTTAAAATCCAAAATTTTGGACCAATTATCAACATGGATCACAGTCTATTCCAAAAAGCAAATAAAGATAAGAAATGACAGAGAACAGAGGCCTTTATATATAGTGAAAGTTCACAAAGGTGTATTTACAAGGCTCATGCCTGGGGCCCTTACACGAAGAAGAGAACGAATAAAACCTAATATACCTTCTTTGAGACCTAGTATGTAGTTGTTATTAAGTACTTTGCCTTCATCAACCCCCTCGAGACTAGCATCCTCACCAGCTCTTTTTTCTTCGTCTTCGACATCGACTTCATCATCGATAGAGAGGAGGAACTTGGCATCGATCTCGTCTACATTATCCTGCACTATCTCTTCTGAGAAGCCGAAGCCCTTATCATGAATCTCCTCGAGGGTCTCCCTCCGAGATTTGCATCGGGCATGCTCATTGCTTTTTTGCTCTCGACCGAAAGTCTTCCCCTCAACTCTTTCTAAGCATCGGTAGCACCTGTAAGACAGTGCCCATTCCCTTCGGTGCATTTTTCAACGTCTTGCAAATGGTTTTCGGACCAAGAACAACAAGGCATGTTGCCCCCCGAATTAGGAAAGCACTCAAAGAACTTCAAGTGGGAAGATATTAAGACTCCCACAGGAATTCTCGCCTAAAAATATAACATATATGTGAAGTTACTTGGACTCAGATTCAGGGAAAAGAAGAATTGTTGAAGCATTTCCCAACATTGAGATTTATCTACGACAAGAGGGAATATATTCGAGTTACCTTCTCTCCACCAAGGAATGGCCCGGTCGGCTGTATAGATAGATATGTCTTTATCAAATAGGGGTGGGATCTTCGCTTGCACCGACTTCTCCCAACGACAATCGACCTACACCTTTTCAATATCGATCACCGGACCAGCACACCGAGGGGTGGGCTCGCATCAGTCCGCTACCGATAAAGATTTATCACCCTCAAGATTAGATGACGTTTCATAGGGTCCAAGGAGGCACTCCTTGACGCAAGGGGGAACTACCGTTTCTCTCTTAGAAAAGCGTGAAGAAGAAGGGTTTTTCTCTTTTTGAGAGACCGTTTTAAATGTTTTGGACATGATTACGTTAACATTTCAGAATAAGAAAAATAAAACTGGCGAAGAGATGAAAGAGAAAGTTGCTAAGAAGAGGTTTAAAGATGTTGAAAAGGGTGAAAATTTGAGAAAGAAGGGTTGGAGTATTTATAGAGGTTCTTCTAAGAGTGTTGGAGAAGTTGAAAGGGCGGCAAATAGCGGTTCAGAGGCTTTTTGAGAACCGTGCTCTGTGCAACCTTTCTATCACATCAGGTGATGACCTCACGTGACTGACGTCATGATGAAGATATCGAAGAGCCATGAATTCAAGAACGTTCCTTATCATTTCATTCTAAGGAATGCGGGGACTATCTGTATGCGGCTAAAATTGGAGATCCCGATTTTACGGTCATTTCGACACTCAGAAAGATCGAAGGCCCAAGTTTTGGTATCAAGGGGCATATCGGAGGTCCTCGACCTCGAGGCAATACATATCGAGGTCCTCGACCTCGAGGCAATACATATCGAAGGTCCTCGACCTCGAGACCATGCATATCGATGGCCAACATAGAAAGGCGGGAAATTCCCAAGGGGCACATGTTTAAAGGTGACAAAAGTACACAAAATAGTACAAGCCCGTACCGTGGCATTAAATGGTTGTTCCAACCATTTCTCTTTGTATTAATTACACATGTACCATGTTGGGATCCCCCCTTATCTATAAAGGGGACCCTTATAACTTTGTAAGATATATGATATTCAATAGAAGAACAAGAACATCCTCTGCTCCTTAGCTAAAATGTTCTCTATAGTTGCTTCTCATTTATTGTGTTCTTGAAATATTCTTCATTTATTGCTTATTATTGATCAAAAATATTCCATCCTTGAGGCATTCAATACTTTTATACTGTTATCGATATCCCCTAGTCAAGCTTCTAAACCTCGACCCCGAGGCCTTTCCAACCACCCTTGAGGCTGGTCTCCTCGTTACCCAGTTTACATAATTTCATTCCTTTCGCTCTTATTTTATTTTTCTCACTTTAAAGTATCTACTGCCTAAGCAAGTGGTATTAATATAGATCACGTATTTTTAGAACCACATAATCAAATATAATTGTAATTACCATTTTCAAGGTAAACATATACATACGCACGTGGTGACGAGAGTCCATACGAAACTATATTCATGTTATTATCCGGGTAGACTTAGGTTCACGCCATGCTATAATTGTACTATTTGAGTTGTCTCTTACCTACTAGATTCTTTTACTACATGTTACCATTTGAGACTAGATTTGTGTAAAGTTGTTGACTCGCTATTATAGAGATTCGAACGAACTTCATGATTTTCCACGGAATAATTTTACTCCTCTTATAAATTTCTCCCGCATTATGCGTTCTCATCGAAAGGTTTCCCCAAAGATTTTTATTCTAATGAGATCAGGCAGTATGCCTAGGCAGGATAGATACATCTATTGTTGGGAACGTTCGAGCCTTGGCAGTGCGCACATCTTATGGGATCGGGTTGTTCGCCTCGGTAGGATTTTGTACCACACTCTCATGTGAGCGAACCATTTTGCTCAACAATATATAATAGATATATCTATTGTTATATACCAGAATATGAGGGGCTGGGGTCGTACGCCTCGGTATTTATATAAAATACTTCTTTGGTAATGTGCGTATCAGTTGTCAAAAAGCCACTGTATCTGGGAATTTTCCTGATTTGACTTATGACGACCTATCTGGTGAGGTCCTTATATATATATATATATATATATATATATATATATATATATATATATATATATATATATATATATATATATATATATATATATATATATATATATATATATATACTTCTATGGAGGAGGGTAACTTCTAATCGAGGGTTTGAGTCTATTGTTGAGAGAAGGATTGCACCACTTATTCATACTTGTTTATTTCGTTTATTTGCACTACCTCATATATGTTTACTTCTTATTATAACTGTCTTATTGAACTACTAGTAAGTGTTGATGTCGAACCCTCATCACTATTTCTCTGGGGTTAGGCTAGATATTTGTTAGGTACCCATTGATTTACGTACTCATGCTACACTTGATGCATATTTTTTTGCAGGTACATATATGTCTGGAATTCTTCTGGGCGCAGAGGTGCAGATGTTGCGAGGAATTACCGTGAGATGCATTCCATGTTACGATCTGTAGCCTACAGAGTCTCCATCTGAGTTATTTATGTTCTCCTGACTAATTGTATCCCACACATATATTTTATTTTATTAAATTTCCTAGTTGATGCTCATACACTAGTGACACCGTGTCTTGAGGGTTCTTACAGGATTGTTCTTTATTGTAGTTCGTGTAATTATTATCACTTAACCTGTAAAATTTTATTTCATACTATTTAATTAAAAAATTATGATTTCAAACACTAAAATGAGTAATTAAGTTAATCATTACGGTTGGCTTGCCTGACGGCGGTGTTAGGCGCCATCACGACCTTTAGTGGATTTTGGGTTGTGATAGCTTGGTATCAGAGCATTAGGTCCACTTGGGTCTCACGAGTCATGAGCAAGTCTAGCAGGGTCTTGCGGATCGGTACAAAGACGTCTGTACTTATCTTCGAAGGGATACAGGGTTGTTAGGAGCGCTTCCCTTCTTGATTTCCTCATCATGCAGTTTGATTCCATTGAGGCTTGTGCCTTTATTTCCTTCTTACTCAATTTTGTGAAACATGGAGTGCTTGTTATCAATTGGGCATCGAGGAGTTCAGTGGTACTGTAGACATGGTGCAGGATATTTTCCTTGTGTGTTCAAGCAGGCTATTATCGCCGCCTTACGGAAGGATGCTCTATCGTTTTAACTCAGTATCTACACTTTCTATGGTTTTGAGGCTACGCATAGATTGATATGATATTCGTGCGTTGTTATCGCACGGTGTTGGTGTAATGGTAGGGTGCTTGTTTATGTGTCAAGACAGTGAATGACTTGAAAGGAGGATTTCTCAGCGCATGAGAGGTTCAACATTAAGTTCTTATAGAGGAAGGCAATCGGTCTATGGATGTTCAGCTGTGGGTTGATGGAGTAACGAGACTTGGTATTTTCGAGCGTGGTGGAATTTTCAATTGTGATCTGTTGTCATCGTCTTTTTTTGAATGCACTAAAGTCGTTGATGTTATGGTTTTCTTCGACTTGCCTTCGGGGCAAGGTGTTGTGAAATGATGTTGGGGAGTGGTTGTTAGAGATAGAGGTGTATAAAGGTTTCGGGATTGAATCGATGTTTCTAATGTTGATGGCTCGAGAAAGATGATATTCCAGGAGGTTTAGAGTTGGGAGAAATTTATTAGTTCAGGTGCTACAGGGATGGATTATGATTTGATGCAATATTTGGGTAGCGAAGTATGATGAACGACATGTGTTTGCAGTGGTTGAATTTCTAGAAGGTCAAGTATGAAAAGTAAAAGTTAAGGAGTTTCTTAAAGGAGAGGGTTTAACCAAAGTGGAAGAGTGGCAAAGTAGCATATGGGTCCTGTGGTAGGATGGCCACACGCCTTGAGGAATGTTTGGAGCTATTTGGGAATTCATGGCGGACAGTGACTACGTCCACGGAATATATTTGGATGCAACATGACTTTTAGTTTGGAATGTAGAGATGGACTTACAGTTGTTGTCAATGGGGAAGAAGGAATCTTGGTGGGTTCCAAGGTTATGTGATTGTAGATTCGAACTAAGTAGGGGAGCCCAACCGTCTACGATTGGATTGTGTGGTTGTCTACTTGTGAGGTTTCTGGCTATCAGCATATTGGTGGGTTATTACGACTAAGGAAAGAAAATGTCAATGGTAATTTGACTAAAGGATTTGAGGAATGTGTGCTATATTTGGCCTTATAGATTCATGTTCAGGCTTTGGCAAGACTCATAGTTTATGTTTCGTGTGAATGAGATATATGACGGCTCTTCACCCATACTACTATATAAGTATGAAGGCAAAGGTCGTGTAGCTTTTACCCGAATGGTCGGGATCAAATCCACAGGGAGCCTATAGATGGGAGTGAGTGTATAAGTGATCTAGAAGGGTCGAGTGTTTCTAATTTCAATTCTAAACATTGGTTGGTGTTGAACTATACTAAATGTATTCTATTGTTTGTAAGCTAATTAATGACTAACTTTGTTTTGTTTTTATTGTTGTTTTGATAAAGTCACTAGGGTCATGACTGTGGCCTAGGTGGATACACAAATGGATTCAATTCTAAGGTCGGGGAATTTTCTAGGGATATATCTACAACCAAAGCACGAAGGTGCTCACTCTATACCTCTCGGTAGTTTGAGTGATTATACCCTAATTGCCTCTCTCGAGTCCAATTGGGTGCCCAATAATCAAGCAATATAGGCTTAGGTAGGGTGTTACTCTCTCGAGGTTTAACCCGTTAACTAAGGCTCAAGTAGGGTTTTACTATTTCTGGGTTTAACCCCTTTGATTGGGACTACCAATCTCTTGATAATGCCCCGATTTCTTATTAGGCTAATTTCTTGACTCAAGTCTTCTTTCTCAAGAAAGACCCAAGTCATGAAAAGGTTAATTAGTGTTTGCAACCACTAATTATAGCAATAAAAACCTTGAAATAACCTAATTAGCCAACACCCATTAATTTTCCAACCTTAATTTCAAAACCACATTATATACCCACACTAGGGTTGAGCCACAACCCTAGATAATGGTTCTAGCTACTCATAATTAAAGATGAGAGCAATGATAGACAAGAAGAATAATCCGGTTAATTGGTTCCTAACAATGAAATTGAAGTTTCAATGTTAAAAATGCAAGAATAAAGCTAAAGAAATAAAAACCCTAAAATATTCACGAGCTCTCTACTCTGAAAAACAGCTGATATGTTCCGGATCTCAAAATAAATTACAAAATAGTCTATTTATAGTCTGCCAAATTTTCGAACAAAAATACCCCTGCGCGACCACCGCGGACCGCGAAAACACGGCCACGGTCTGTGAAAACATTAGGACCTCACTGGAATGCCACTGCGGTCCGCGAAACTTCGACCGCGGCCGCGGTGAGAACTTGCAATTCTTGGTTCATACTGGAACTCCATCACGGTCAACGAACCTTCGACCGCGGTCGCGGTGGATGACAGTCAACTTTCTGAGCTACCGGAAATGCACCGCGGTCCGTGAAACCATGACCGCGGCCGCGGTGGCTGATGGCATAATTTCTGAACTCACTGGAAATGCACCTCGGTTCGCAAAACCACGACCGCGACCGTGGTGGCCTCGTTGGCTTGAATAGCCTTGCTGGGTCTGATCCTTGTGTCGGATTCACTCCTATTTTGAGCATATTTTAGACTGAATACCTTCATTTCTGTTTCAATCCTACAACAAGCACAACGTATAAGCTTTCGGGGCTATTTTGTGTAAAATTGTATCCGAAATTCATGTATAATGTCACGAAAAACGACGCAAAAAGCTAAGTTATCAACTCCCCAAAACTTAAGCTCTTTCTTATCCTCAAGCAAAACAAAATAAGCCCCACCCCTATGAGAGATTTCACAAAAATTTGGCTCTACTATTGGTGACCTCAAGTACCATCAATTGGAACTAACCATAGCCCATAATGCGAATGAATCATTGACAATGATTGAACTTTTCAAAATCATAGTTTCAAGTGTGATACAAGAGCTTCAAGGGTTGGTATAACTCATCAGTGAACTTCTAACTATTACCTCGGTCAGTGTGGATCCCAGACTCTTATTCCTTAACTTTCCCCAAGAATCTCACCTTTTAGAATAATGACACTCAGAATGAGGAATATGGTGAATCACTCATCTCTCATCAAGGAAAGAGTCCCAAGTTCGGATCAATGTACCATAGGCTTGCCCGTTGTGTACATCACCACTAATATAGGCTTCACTCGACCTGAGATCATATAGGGCTTTTGTGGAATCATGATGAAGGCTTTTGGTCAAGGGTAGGGCATATTTTGTTAGAGTGAGTTTTATCTTTCTTTAAGCACTTCATTTTTTTTGTTGCTCTCACATTTTATTGACTTTTTGAGTCTTTTTATCTTTTGTAGGGTTGGAGAGACACTTTTTCATCAATTTCCTTTATTTTCTTCTTATGCTTTCCAAACCTTTGGCATCACTTTTTTTTTTCATCAATTCTCTTTATTTCTTCTTTTTGTTCATTCTTTTCTTTTCATTCTTTTTCATTGCCCTTTCTCTTCTCTTTCTTTTGTGCTTATTTTTCACTTCATCACATCCCTCGTCTCTCCCCCAAACTTATGCTTTTTGCCTAGCGCTAAGGAAAGATCGGGTGCCAAGAGAGGGCAAAAGAATGGTTAAAGGCTTGTAACTTGGGTTGAAAGAAAAGGCTTAAGGCTCAAAAGGGTTGACTAGGGAATATTTCTTTTGGAATGTCATGGAAGTTTTCAATTCTTTGTTCAAGCCAAGGAAATCCTATAGTCACTTCTCAAGTCAAATTACACCTAGATTTCGCCTAGACAACACTCAGGGAAAATTCTAGACTGGTGGCACGGAACTTGGACTTGCAATTACGAATTTCTCACCACTCACAGCTAAAGGATTGTCATAGAAACTGAGTCGAGGAACCAAAACGATCTTAGTCGTGCTTTGAGTAACAAAAATGTTCCCGAAGAACCACTCGATTATTATCGGCCAACACAAGAGTCTCAAGATCATCACTATCACCATCCATAACACAACAGTTTGTCTTTGACCATGGGAACAAAGGTACTGTGTTAGGCCCAAGTGAAGCTTTTCTTGAGGCACCGTTATTGAAAAACAAAACAAAAAGAAAAGGAAGAAAAACAAACTCAAACCCTTAAAAAGGTTGTCACACGTCCATCCTTGGGAATAGCCACCCGGTTCACACAAGTTCCACCTTTGGAAAGAACCGTGGCGTTAAGAAAACCAAAGGCTTATTGCTCACGAGAAAACCAAACAAGAAGCTATGAAACAAAAGTAAGAAGCTATAAAATAGACAAGAAATGCGTAAAATAAAATAAAGTGCGTGGGATGGAAGATGAATATACATAAGGGATGAATATTTACAATGGATAGTGTTCTTATACATACCAAAAAGGGAAATAACGTAAAGAAAAAGAAATAAAAAGTTGTTTTGATTATACAATTCGATGTAGCCAAAATAAAGGGCATGTAGGTCCACTCCCCAAACTAAAAGAAAGCATTGTCCTCAATGCTATAAAGCAAGAATAGTGCGCAAAATATGGGAGAGAGAGAGTAAAGAAATATCCCTATTGGCCCTCGGCCTGCTGTGGTCCCTGATGCTCTGTCTGAGATGGGGTAGGAACTGCCTGAGATGAGGAAGGAACTGCCTGAGATGGAGAACCTGTAGGAGCTGGATCTGGTATAGCCTATGATGGAGATCCGGTGGGCTCGGCCTCCTGGCTCTGAGCCTGAGTGTGCTCTGTGGGGGTGGTCTACCAGTACAAGCCTGATGTTCTGGGCACGGGGCATGACCTTCCTCTTCTTCAGTTGCCTCACCGGCTCCTCCTCCTGCACTGACTGAGTCAATAGTTGCTGCTCTGGCTGGGGCTCTGTGGGGTCTGCTAGTAGCATCTCCAAAGGAATCTGATCGCCTGATAGCTTGTCGACCTCCTTTCTCAGCTTCGCCACCTCCTCCTTTGACGCCCTGGTCTTCCTCAGCTTCTTTGTTTCTTTGGCCAGCTTTGCCAATGCACTCTCATGTGCACCTACTGCGTCCAGTATTTTCTTCTGATTCTCCAAAATTTCTTTCAGAGTGTCCTCAATGGACTGCGGGACCTGTGGTGGAGAGGAGTAATTGGGGCTGCCACGACAGTAGAAATTGCAGTCAACTTTGTAGTAGTTGACTGCATCTAGTTGGTGAGGCTAGTGAGAGTCATGTTCAGCCGTTGAGCAGTCATGGGATAGGCTCTGGTGGATGGGATATCTGTAGTTGTGGAGGAATATGGTCCTGAAGCCTCCTCTGGAATGGTAGGCTGGGGTAGTGAGGGTTCCTCCACCACCACTGGCTCTTCAGACTGGCTAGTGTAGGCAACCGGACTTTCCCTTTGACTTCTTTTTGGGGTTATCCTCATCTTTCAAGTCATACCAGGAGAAAGGTGCTTTGGGCTTGACTTTGGTGTCAAAGCGCTTCATAGTCACTTCCTGGTCTTCACAATACATGGTCAGGTAATGAGGATAAGGGTAAGAAGTATCACTTGTGCTGACCACTCGGCTAATGACCTCGGACATCACACTCCCCACATTGATGGGGTATCCATCCATGATAGAAGATATTAATACAGCCCTACGGAGAGGGAGGGTCTGGTCATGATGAGTTGAGTCTAGCCGGATACATACAACAGTCTCCCATCCTTTAGCTTCAAAGTTCAGGGTCCTCCTGGTGATAGTCTTCCCAGCCGTTAACCACTCCGGGCTTGGCCAAGTGCAAAGCCAAAAAATTTCTTGCATCATCCTTTTCGGCAAGTTTTTCCCGGTATAATGAATGATCCACCTCATCCATCTCCAAATAGTCATTTAGTGAAGGTCCTTCAAAAGGAACAGTTAGATTCCGAACTTTGGATGCCTTTGAGTCCTTTTCCAGAAAAAGCAAATTGGTGTAGAACTCCTTCACTATATGCTCATTGGCCTCCGAAAGATGCTCACTGAAATAAGACCATCCTTTCCTGTATCGGAATTGCTGCCTCACATTGGGGTTGTATTTGGATAAATCTTTCATTGAGAAGGTGCGCTCCGGGATAAGAGACCGTGCAGTCCACAACTCTCTGAATCTGTGGAAGGCCTTTTCACTGACAAAATGGTCATTCCACACATCCGGATTTCGAGTGCGCTCTACCCCTTCAACAACCGGCGCCTCCCCTTTGCTGTCACTTGAATGCTCCCCAGATAAGGAAGCGGTAGGGGAAGTTGAGTATGAGTGTGCACTGGAGGCGGATTTGACTGGAGACACTACTCGTGCTTGGTCCGGGAGACATGAGACCGGGTCCATTGGGGATTACTGTGATGAGGCCTCCTCTGACGGAGCATATTCACTTCCTGATGGTGAAGGAGGAGAGTCTGTAACCCGACTGGGCCGTCGTGATGACTGTGGAGGCAATGTAACTTTGAAGGTTGCCTTGGTGCCCCCGGGCCTCTCCCCCTTTGAGTTTCTCCTCTACCCGTGCTTTTGCGACCTCATCCATGAGATAGTACCATTGTCTGCAAAGTACACATAAGTGAACATGGTTAGTTTTCTGAACATTGATGTGCAGACACTGAAGTCTAAGCATATTGGAATGAGGCAAGACACACTAGAATGACTTCGCGGACCGCGAAAAGTCAACCGCGGCCGCAAAAGTCTAATCATGCTTGAGCAATACACACTGGAAATGACTTCGCGGACCGTGAAAAGTCAACCGCGGCCACGAAAAATTGACCGCGGCCCGCGAAACATCAGATTAACTTATGCAAAATGAACCACCGCGGTCCGCGAAAAATGGTCGCGGACCGCGGACCGCAAAAATGGCTATTACCTAGGGTTCCCAGTACAGATAGATGAATCAGCAGAACTCACGGAAGTGGTTGTTGAACAGGCCCAGGTTGAAAAGGGTAAGCCCAAAGAAAGTGAACAAGTTTTAGAACAAGTGGCTCCTCTTGTTCCACAGAAATCCAACAAAGAACAGCCAACAAGCAGTGGAAAAAAGTGATGCCTGCACCATTCCCTTAGAGATTGGCAAAACCAAAGAAAGAAGAGCAATACAGAAAATTCATGGAGATGCTTCGTCAAATTCAATTGAATAGTCCTCTGATGAATGCTTTGAGGGAAATGCCAGGATGTGCAAAGATGATGAAGGACCTGATGTCGCGGAAATTTAACTTTCAGGACCTGTCCACAGTAACTGTGACACAGACATGCAGTTTGGTAGTGACCAGACCCATGGCTCAAAAGATGTCTGATCCCGGTAGCTTCACTATTCCGTGTACCATTGGGAGTTATGCTTTTGCAAAAGCATTGTGTGACTTAGGAGCCAGCATAAACTTGATGTCTTTGGAAATCTACACAAAGCTTCCCATCGGCAGAGCTAGGCCGACCTCGATGTTGTTGCAACTAGCTAACCCCACGGTTAAACGACCGACAGGAATTGTTGATGATGTGCTGGTGCAAGTGGGGAAGTTTGTATTCCCTACAGACTTTGTTATTCTGGACTTCCAAGTAGATGAGGAGATTCCCATCATTTTGGGAAGGCCATTTTTAGCCACTGGGAGAACACTGATTAATTGCGATACTGGGAACTAAAAATGAGGTTGAACAATGAGGAAGCGATATTCAACGTCCAATAATCCATGAGGAGACCCAGTGAATATGCAAACTACTCACTAGTGGAGGCGATAGATGTGATCTTGCATGACGAAGATGAGACCCTTAATACCAAAGATCCATTGGGAGTCTACTTGACAAATTTAGAGGAAATGGATGGCGAAGGGTTGGCAGAGTGGGTCATAGCACTCGAAGGCCAAGGATTTTGGAAGAGGGAACCTTGATTTGAGCCCCTCTATTTAGAAGAGAGAGCTATACCACCTGCAAAACCATCGATTGAGACACCACCTCAACTGGAGCTGAAGCCACTTCCAGCCCACCTCAGGTATGCTTTCTTGGGTCCCAATTCTACTTTGCCTGTTATCATATCATCTAGTTTGCTAGATGTACTAGTAGAACAATTACTGAAAGTGTTGCAAGAGTGCAAAAACTACCATTGGTTGGACCATGGCAGACATAAAGGGTATCAACCCGGCCTTCTGCATGCACAAAATTCTTCTGGAAGAAGGGCACAAACCTTCCAGGGAACATCAATGAAGGCTGCACCCGAATATGAAAGAGGTAGTGAAAAAAGAGGTGATCAAGTGGTTGGACGCGGGCATCATCTTTCCCATCTCTGACAGCAATTGGGTGAGCCCCGTCTAGTGTGTACCGAAAAAGGTGGAATGACTGTTGTAAAAAATGAGAAGGACGAGTTGATCTCAACTCACTGTGGCGGATTTGCATGGATTATAGGAAACTAAACGCAGCCACCTGAAAGGACCATTTCCACTTACCCTTCATTGACCAGATGTTGGACAGGTTAGCTGGGCGATCCCATTTTGTTTCTTGGACGGATACTCGGGGTACAATAAAATCTCAATAGCCCTAGAAGATAGAGAGAAAACGTCCTTCACATGCCCGTATGGCATCTTTGCCTTTCGGAGAATGCCCTTTGGACTTTGCAATGCACCGGCCAGCGGTGTATATTAGCCATCTTTACTGACATAGTCGAAGACATTATGGAGGTGTTTATGGATGATTTATCCGTGGTAGGAGATTCATTCGAAGATTGTCTCCATAACCTCAAAAGGGTGCTCAAACGATGTGTGGAGACAAATCTAGTGCTGAACTGGGAGAAGTGCCATTTTATGGTAGATGGGACATAGAGTGTCCAAAATGGGGATTGAAGTAGAACATGAGAAAGTTGACATAATTGAGAAGCTCCCACCACCCACTTCGGTGAGAGCAGTGAGGAGTTTCCTTGGGCACGCCGAATTCTATAGGCGGTTCATCAAGGATTTTTCAAAGATTTCTAACCTATTATGTAAGCTTCTTGAAAAAGATAAGCACTTTGTGTTCTCTGATATTTGCAGGTTTGCATTTGAGGAGCTGAAGAAGAGGTTGGTGACTGCACCCATCATTGTTGCCCCCGACTGGGAGCAACTATTCGAGCTAATGTGCGACGCCAGTGATTATGCGGTAGGAGAGGTCTTGGGGAAGAGCAAGGAGAAAATTATGCACCCAATTTCCTATGCAAGCAAGACGCTTAGTGGTGCACAGCTGAATTACACGGTCACTGAAAAGGAAATGCTCGTGGTAGTGTTTTCCTTTGAAAAATTCAGGTCATATGTGATTGGCTCGAAAGTTATTGTCTATACTGACCATGCAACCATTAGATACTTGATAGCAAAGAAAGAGTCAAAGCCTCGCCTGATTCGCTGGGTTCTGTTGCTACAAGAATTTGACCTGGAGATTCGTGACCGCAAGGGGACAGACAACCAAGTGGCAGACCATCTCTCGAGGTTGGAAAGGGCAGAAAAGAGAACAGAGGTTGAAGATATCATTGAGACTTTCGCGGATGATCAATTACTTGCGGTGACAATGGAGGAGGCACCATGGTATGCTGATATTGCTAATTACTTGGCATGCGGTATAGTACCACATGATTTCTCCTCAATTCAAAAGAAAAAAAAAATTCGGGACTGTCGTGCCTACTATTGGGATGAGCCATTATTGTTCAAAATATGTGTTGATAATATGATCTGACGGTGTATCCTCGAGCAAGATCAACCCTCTATTTTGCAGGCCTGCCATGATTCACCATATGATGGACATTTTGGAAGAATGCGGACAGCAGCAAAGGTGCTAGAATCAGGACTGTACTGGCCTACATTGTTCAAGGATGCCCATTCCTGGGTCAAAAGCTGTGATGAATGTCAGAAGACGGGCAACATATCTCGTCGTCATGAGATGCCAATGACCATAATTCAAGAGGTGGAAGTATTTGAAATGTGGGGGATCGACTTTATGGGGCCATTCGTCAGCTCATACAGTAACAAGTATATACTGGTTGCCGTTGCCTATATCTCTAAGTGGGTCGAACCAGTTTCTCTCCCAACCAATGATGCGAAGGGGGTGACCGGTTTCTTAACAAAAAACATCTTCACACATTTTGGCACACCCCGATCCATAATCAGTGATGGTGGCGCTCATTTTTACAATAGAGCGTTTGCACGCTTATTGGAGAAATATGGAGTTCACCACAAGGTAGCCTCACCGTACTACACAAAAACAAGCGGGCAGGTTGAAGTGTCCAATAGGGAAATAAAAAGTGTCCTCTCAAAAACAGTGAATGCAACAAGAACTGATTGGGCTAAGAAGTTGGATGATGCATTATGGGCATATCGCACATCCTTCAAAACTCCAATTGGTATGTCACCATACAAGTTGGTATTTGGTAAGGCATGCCACCTCCCGGATGAGCTCGAACATAAAGCATTGTGGGCATTGCGATAGTTGAACTTAGACATGGAAACAGCAGGCACCAACAAAGTTAATGGGTTGCATGAGCTTGAGGAATTTCGGTTCCACGCACTCGAGAGTGCTAAACTATATAAAGGGAGGATGAAATTGATGCATGACAAGCATATCTAGGATCGAAACTTCAAACCCGGTGAATTAGTGTTGCTATACAACTCAAGATTGAGGTTGTTCCCAGGTAAGTTGAGTCCCGATGGTCAGGACCGTTAAAAGTGGTACAAAAATTTTCCCGAGTACAGCTGTGGAGATCGAATCAGAAGATGGGACGAAAAAATTCATAGTGAATAGGCAGAGGTTGAAACATTACCTTGGAATGAGTGAAGAAAAAGGGGACAGCGTGGTGATAACCTTGGAGGAGCCCCAATACACAAATGAGGAGTGATGGCGAGAGTCTGCATCATGCCGCGACATTAAATCAAGCTCTTCATGGGAGGCAACCCATTGATTGTTGTATTCGTTGCACCACGACGTTAAATCAAGCGCTTTGTGGGAGGCAACCCATGTTTTTTTCTTTTGTTTTCTCTTTTGTGATGTTGTTGTAATTTATGTATATGATACTAACCCATTTACTAGTGTACAGGGAATGATTAGTACATATTGGTGGAAGATGGGGTCAAGACACAACTCCGGTTGGGTAAAAAAATGTGAGAAAAACAAAGAAAACTCGGAACACCGTCACCGCGGCCGCGGAAAACTGCGGCGCGAGCGCGGTAGGTAATGTAGTTTCTGGTTCGACTCACCGCGACCGCGGTGCGACCGCGGCAATAGCCCAGATACGTATTTTTTTAATTATTTTTATTTTTTCCCCACCCTACTCTTCTAATATTCTAACTCCCCCCATATCTCTCCACTCCCCCAAAATCCCCAGCCCTAAATCCCCCAAAATCCCTTCCCCTTCACTTCTCCTTCCTCAAAGGTTCATCTCCCCCTTTTCCCCTTCTCTCATTCTTCCACCCCAAACTCACACCTCTCTTCTCTCCTCTCCTCTCCACTCCCCCTAACCACCAGGCGTATCTCCACTCCCGTATTCAAGTAAGTCTCTCCTCTTTATTCTCTCTTAATTTATTTTAGCTATTTTATTTTCTTTTTCTTATGTATTTTAATGGTAGATCTCTACCATGTATAGATTAGAATTTTTTTCTTTTTTTTCTTTTGTTTATCAGTGTGGTCTGTCTTGGTGTAACAAAAATTGGCGTTGTTGGGTGAAAATTAGGTTGATGGGTTGATGTTAGCAGAGGTTTGTGGTTGAATTTTGGGAGAGTTTGTACTTCTATGTGTTAATATAGGCATGACTAATTCTATGCACACCATGTGTTTGAAAAATTGCTCCATTGAGCTGAAATTGGTAATGTGACCCTAGTGACGGGGAAGACTGAGTAACCATCTGGGGGTCACACAAATCGAACCCTCATAAATAATAAACCTTGTTTTGTCAGGTCCAATGCATCAGTCCAGAAAAAGAAGGACCGCAGGTTCCTCCGCCAGCGGCCCAGGAAGGTCATCCAGGGCGAGTGCAAGCCAGTTTGACAATACTCGGTTTGTCTCAAAGGAAGCCGAAGAGAGATTCGAAGCAAATGCAGCCTGCAAGATGGTGCATGAAGTACCTATTGACAGGTCCTCCCTCGAGATTGAAAGCTCGGAGATGTTTAATGAATTGAGGAGACGCTAGCTGGACGTCTTCTTTGATGAACCAGAGGAGGCAAATAATTTGATGGTCCGGGAATTCTATGCGAATTTCTCGGAACATGCTAATAGGGTGGTCACAGTTTGAAGGACACGGGTAAATGCATCTCTTGAAGCAATACGTCGGCCATACAGACTACCGGTCTTCTCAGGAGAGATGGACTACTACCAGACCTATCAGACACCACTTGTAACGTGGAACCTTATTGTTCGGACAATCTGTTTGGTAGGGGAACCCATCTGGATAAAGCCTGGAATCACTTTGAACTCCCAATCCCTCACTTGGGAAGCCAAATGCTAACTCACCATCATCTGTAGCCGATTGCTGCCTTCCAGCAACACCACAGATGTAAATGCACCCCGAGCAGTGGCTGCTTGGGGTTTTGTCAACCATCATGACTTCAATGTGGCCCGGCTAATCCATGAGCAATTATTAATTAGATCCCCGAAGATACTCAAAGGGTTCTACTTCCCCTCATTGGTCACCAGGCTGTTTCGTGCTGCAAATGTTCCCGAAAATCGCATCGTCGATGGGAAGCCTGCAAAGAAGGCCCTTTTTAGGGCCAGTAAAATCACAGTTGCAAAGGAGCATCCTGTGGCTATTGATGTGGATGATGAGGATGAGGATATTCATGCCACTACCCCACCAGTACAAGTTCCTGATCAGGCGGGTCCATCTCGGCCTCGGTGGAGCACCCGGATGTCAGTTGTGGAGCACGATTTGGCTGGCTTACGCACCTCGGTCGATGACCTCACTGCTATAGTTGATACTCTAGCCACTCAGAGTGCAACTTCATAAAAGAAGATCATGGGCTGGCTACGCGCGATAGGACGTGCCTGTCGTCTCGACCTGTGCACCATCTCCGACCAAGACTAGACACTAGGGAAGTCTCCTTACATCACTGTGCTTTATTGTTTATGGCATGAGGACATGCCAATTCTTTAAGTGTGGGGTGGGGGATATTGGTTGTTGTCGTATGTATATGTGTATATTTGTTTGATTTGTTTGATAATTTTCTTTCTTATTTATTACTGCCGACTCAGCCCGAAGACGGACACCTTTCGACAGGTCTCTTGAGGGACTTGAGTCGAATAAAAAAAAAGAGAAATTATATTGGACTCTTCCCGATGATGGACCTTTTTCTTGAGGGAAGTGAGTCTAAAGAAAAAACAAAAAAAAATTTCTTTGTTAGGTAGTTTATCAACTCCCCCTTGGTTTTTCTTTATACCACGGTTCTTTTCCAAGGGTTTACATTTGAACCGGGTATAGTTAGTTTTTTCTCTTTTTAGTTAGTAAGTCTTGGGCGAGAAACGAACATGGAAATAGGGTCCCTTAATTGTATGGTACCTGAAATAAAGATTGCTTTAGTGTGACACTTAGGCTCTTTAGTTAACTCTAATAAGGCCTTAAATTGTGTGTTCCTTAATGGCTCGAGTGCTTAGAGCAGAGTGTCTGATGATCATAACTGAATTGAGTCATGTGCCATGTGTGAGTGAGGCTTTGTGTATTCTGTGTTAACATTCAATGCCTAGAACTTGCTCTGTGTGTATACAAAGCGAAATGGTAGTCTTGTTTGGTCTGGAAAGTGATATAGGCATTTCTGTGCTTAATCTTTCTATATATGCTTGCTCCCACCTACGTGTATATACCTTAGTCAACCCCGTTGAGAATGTAAACCTGTTTTCCTTGGCAATCACATTACAAGCCTGACCCAAGTTTAAATAGCATATCTTGTGAACCCTATCACCTCTTAGAAGCACTCGAAGTGCAATAGATATGAAAAAAAAATTATAAGTGTGGGGTGGTTGGTTGGTTTGTTAAGTGGTATTAAGGGGACATAAAAAGAAAAAAAAAGTGCAATGTTTGATAAGAAATACTATAGGCCACCAGAAAAAAAAGTCTCAAATTGGTGGTGGCTATTAAAATAAAAAGTGTGCTTAAAAGAATAAGGGGTTAACACAATAATGTAATGGTGGAATGAAGGTTTGGCAAAATCAAGAACTTAAAAGTACACAATGTAGTGGAGTGCTTAGGGAGGTGTATCCTACCCATCCCGCATCCAACATTACAACCAAACAAAGTCATGTGTTATTCTAGACCCAACGAGCTCGATTAGTCGAGTATTACACTACGGGCAAGCCTATGGTGTGTTGTTTATGGCATAAGAATTTGTTTCTGAGGCTGAGTGAAATATCGTATTCGAGTTCCTCAGTGTGTGATTTGTAAATAATATAAGTCTCTTTTGTAGTGAGTAGGCACATGATTCATGAAAGGAAGGTAAGTCTGGACCTCTGACTGTGAGTAGGAGCGTCGGTTAGCCGGTTAGTAGGCTATATAGACGCTATTTACACTATTAATGAACCATACTTTAGTGTTGTTTTAAGTGCAAAAATGACAACAAAATGCTCTAAATAGTGTTTTTATGCTTTGCAGGAAATAATCCACGTTCGGAAGATACTTATAAGGCCAATCAAGAAAGACCCAAGTGAAAAGAAGCAAGAAAAGGGCAAAGGATGTCTGGACTGAAGCCCACCACGGCCGCGATCGACCGCGGCTGGAACGCGGTGGGCCAAACAACACGAGGCAGAAAACATACAAGTCACCACGGTTGCGCTGCGTTCTGCCGCGGCCGCGGTCGAGTACTGAAACGCCCAGAAAATTCAGGGACCTAAGTTTAAAAATGGGAGAAATTAGCCTAACCCTATTTAAACCATATAAACTCGCCCAAGAAAAGATTAAGCTAGTTTTTAGACTCACTAGGAGGCAAGAACAAGTGTGAGAAGACTAAGCTACAATTAGAGTTTTTCTATTCTCCATCTTTTGTCATTATTTTGGAAATTATGAATTATTTTACGCTTTCTTTGTGTTTTAGCATGAGTAGCTAAACAATCCCTCTAGGGTTAATGGAACCAATTGTTAGATGAAGTTTTGACTCAATTTTGTTATAATCAAGCCAGGTTTAATCTATGATTGTTCAACTATATTTTGTATGGTGATTAATTGAATGGGCCCGTGATTAATCGTGTCTAACTGCCTTGTATTGCTTGAGAAAGAATACTAGGTTAGATTGTTGTTGAACAACACCACTTTTGGGTAATTGAAGAGATTCATTACTTGAATTTAAAAGTGGGGTTAGAAATAACGAAAATTTGGTGGAATAATTCAGAGCTGCATAAATTATCAGCTAGAGCAGTTCGAGAGAATGCTCTAGTAAATTACCGTAGTTGATCGAGAGAAAATTTCGGTAACCCATAGATCATAATCCTCATAGAGTAATACGGTGAGATTATATCAAAAGAGTCAGAATTAGTCTAGCTATTGGGGAAGTCAATACCCTAGATCTTTTTACCATTGAGTTCTTTAATCTAGAATATTGTTAGTTTTAATATCATTTCTTTCAGTTAACAAATTCCAATAATTATTGATAAAAATCTTGTATCCGAAAATTGTCTGAGCTTATATTAGCATCACTAAGGGTTGTAATAGGTAGGTTAGTTCCCTGAGGATTCGACTCCGAACTTGTAAACCGGATTATATTTGCAACGACCACTTTGTCTTTTATAAGGCATAGTTGGGCGTGATCATGGTACCATATAAAACTCAATACATAAAAAATTATTTTATTAAAGCATACAAGTAAAAATGCATATATTTTCTCAACTTATACTTTTCCTAATCTCATATAAAGAGTATAAATTTTCGTATGCTAAATTCATAAAAATGTAAAATGATAACCTTCTTTTCTTGTGAAAAAATTAATTTTTATCCTTACAACAACTAATAAACTTTCTCATATTATGAATATAATTTATCATATCCGAAAATAGTAATAATGGTAACTATCCAAAATTTATACTTATAAAACTTTTACTAAAATACTNCCCCCCCCCCCCCCCAACCTTTTTTAGAAACATTCGTCCTTGAATGTTAACTCTTAGAAACTTACAATATTTTCCAAAGTCTCCTCTGTAAACTTAAACTAAAACCCAACCTCTGTTTGAATTTAGGATAATTCACACTTTGTACCTGAGTATCTTTTATCTTCTTCACATTTACCTTACTTACCTTTCAATCTTGCATCGTATCTTATGTTTCATCCATAACCTCCCTTCAACATAGGTGGATATTATGTCATAAAGCTCTACTGTAATACTTACACCTCTGGTGCATACAAAATCTGGCGAAAGCTTCATACTGACTTCTTACAACTCATCTCTACGGCATGATCTGGAAACAAAAGAAGGGTAAAATTTCCTAAATTCCATATAGCCTCTCAATTATAAATGTGGCATGCAACACACCCATAAGTGAGACTCTACTAGGCACGACTTTGTAGACTCCCTAGCACACGACCTGCTCTAATACCACTTTGTCACGCCCCGAACCTGGGGAGGCGTGGCTGGCACCCGGTGCCGTGCTGGCCCGAGCGAACCACTCTGTAACTCATGATTGTTCGACCAAAATCAGAACATACATAGTTCGAGTTAATCGGACTCATTCCTTTTGTAACTATCATGGGCCCACATGGCCACAACGCATAATGTAGAACTGTAAGTGGAAAACACTGTTTCACTGAACCATTTTCCTTAAAACATGAATACATATGGGCCGTCAAGGCCTCTGACATACTGTACAAAATGAACCTCTGTCTACAAAGCCTCTAAGATTATTTGACATCAAATGGGACAGGGTACCGGCCTACCCATAAGTTAGTAGCAAAATTCTAACATGATGACTCATAGACTCGGCTACACTCCCAATGAGGTGGATTCTTACCAATCCTTCGCCGAAGCCAATTTCGTCTACTATGAGGGCTCGTCAAACTTATTATCTATACCTGCAAGCATGAATGCAGCGTCCCCAACAAAAGGACGTCAGTACGAATAATGTACTGAGTATGTAAGGTGGGACTGAAACATAACAGTAAGTCAATATTAATTAAAGACATATAAGAGTCAGCCTGAATCTCTGAAGTGCCATCTTATATGCATACTTATTATACACACACACACACACACACACACACACACACACACACACACACACACACACACATATATATATATATATATATATATATATATATATATATATATATATATATATATATACAATGCTTCTCTTTGAGATTGTTTCGATTATCCATATCGTATGATGCATGACTGCCCAATTGATCAGTTGTAACTGCCCGACCAGCCGTAGCGCAGTGGTAAATGCGTGACTGCCCAACCGGCCATAGCTCGATGGTAAATGCATGACGGCCCAACTGGCCGTAGTGTGATGGTAAATGAATATACATGACTGCCCAACCGGTGGTAACTGCCCGAGCAGCCGTAGCACGGTAGTAAATGCATGAAGATGCATGTACATGTATCACTATATTATAAACATTAACACATTTATCATATACCTCATTAGGGGCTTAGGTACATACATAGACATGCTTGAATATCACTTTAAAGGAATGAATAACGTAGATACCCTTAACTGCTAAGAGTAGAACCGCTTATGGAATAGCATTACGTTTATGTATCGTTACTTGGATCATGCCAAAAGAAAAAAAGGAATATCCTTAACAGACCTTTTATGGCCAACTATCTGCTTGTATCCATGAACAATCTCCTCCACGCCTGAATCATAATCACTAGAAAACGAGTATATGAATTACGCACTATAAAAAACTTGAAGTTCAATTGCCTTCTTCGTGAATTTGAGCAATCGAACTTTGAGAAAAGAAGGTAGTTTTGCCTTGTTTCCAAAAGTGTCATGAAACGTGGAATTTGGGTTTCTATAAGCATCACAAGTAAAATACATATAAGTTTCATTAACCATGGATTGCCTCCATATCTTGTTCTACAAGGTGAAATCACGCATTTTGAGACTGCCAACAAGAATTATTACCATATTGGGTCCACAATATTATAAACACAACTATAATTCACCTTGTGTTGTTGCCTTGCTCGCAGATACATCAAATGTAATCACATCAAATATAATCAGCACTAACCATCTCCTCCTTACAAAAGATGTCCCTTTAAGTTTAAAGTGAATGGAAGGAAAATAACTCCTATCTCTCCATTTTTAAACACTTCCGCCAGCATCCCTTTTCTCAAAGTCCTATTTTGATCATACCACTTATTCTAATAAATACATGAGTCACAATTTTTCTAGAGAAAAATCTGCCACGTTATGACTTACGTAAAGACGTAATTAATCACCACTAATTCTTAATTATTTTGCTAATATCCCATTAAACCAATCATTAACTAATTATCTATATAATTAAGAATTATCTCAAATTACTTAAAATGCTACTCATTTTTAATACAATTTATACACCTTATTATCACGGTCATGTGGTACCATATAAAAATCAATACATACACTATTATTTTATTAAAACATACAAGTAAAAATATATATATTTTTTCAACTTCTAATTTTCCTAATCTCATATAAAGAGTATAAATTTTCATACGCTAAATTCTTAAAATAGTAAAAAGATAACCTTATTTTCTTGTGAAAAAAAATATTATCTATCTTTACAATAAAGTAAATCTCATAAACTTTCTCATATTATGAATATAATTTACCATATCCGAAAATAGTAATAATGGTAACCTCGAGTACGTTTAGGATGCTCATCGGGTGTTAATAGCACTTGGGAGACAGCTGAATCATTGCTGGTTCTGGTGGCTCGCACCTAAGATGGAACTTCCGCACGTGCAGACACACAGGTGCGACTAGGAGCTCGCAGGTGCGGACTTATCCCAATCCCCCAATCCTCGCAGGTGCGGTGTGTTTTCCGCAGATGCGGAGCCGTGGGTGCGGCCATTTGACCGCAGGTGCGACCCCAGGCTTTTTAGTGGCTTTTCGCACCTACAATAGTATTTCCGCAGGTGCGGTTCCAGGGGCGCAGGTGCAGAATTGCTGGGCAATTATATCAGATCCGAGGGTTTATGTTATTTTCACCATTTTCGAATTGGAGAGCTTGGGAGAGGTGATTTTTGGAGACTTTTGCACCTGGGTAACTTGGGTAAGTGACATTTATCCGTTATAGACCAATTTCCATGATTCCAATCTTAAATTCAACCTTTAATTTCGAAACTTGGGTAGAAAATGGGATGAACTTCATAGACCAAATTATTGAGTTTTTGACCTCCGATTTGAGAGATTTTCATATGTTTAGACTCGTGAGTTATTGGGTGTCCGGAAAATATAATTTCTACCCGATTCTGAGACCTGGGCCCGGGGAACGTTTTGGGCGAATTTCCTAATTTCGAGTATTAGTTTTGGACTTATTAATTATTTTGTTTCCTTGTGATGATATTTACTCTATGCAATCGAATTGTCTAGATTTGGGCCACCCGGAGTTGGGTACTCGTGGCAAGAGCGTGGTATTGAGTTGATTAGCGCATTCAAAGTAAGTATCTTGCCTAACCTTGTGTGGGGGAACTACCCCTTAGGATTGAGTCTTCTATGTTGATTGTAGTCAGCGTACGCGAGGTGACGAGTGTGTACTCGAACTTATTTGAAAATAGATTGCCCTTTAGGGATTTTTTGGGTCCTTATGTTCCCCGTATATGAATTGAACTTGTTAAATCTGAATTCATGATTTCTAGTCTAATCTCCTCCTGATCAAGTTAGAAGTACTTGCCAAGCATTCCTTGTTTCTTATATGATCTTAGTTGACTTAAATGATGACTTTGTTTCCTACCGTTATGCTATGTCTTCCTTCATATGCTGCCTATTTACTAAGCATTGTTCAAACTGATTATTCGATAAAGCTAATTGTCTAAGTGAGATTGGTTTTAGCTGATTCCCTTGCCGGGATGATTTGGTTTCTTGGTTGCGAACTTGAATGTATAGAATCATTACTATATTTGTCTTGTCTTCCCCTCGTTATGTTGTTCTCTCTTTGTGTTTGGCATTCCTCTCAGTGTCTACTTCTTATGAGCGAGTGGTTACCACTTTTGTGATTTAAGATTTTGTATGAATTTGCTCATCGCACCTTGTATTCGGCCTTGTTTGCTTTCGCGCCGGTTGTGGCAATATATATTAGTTTTGTCACATTCTGGTTGTTTTTCTCAGTGGCTGCATTGCATATTTAAATTGGGACTACGGACAGAGATTCGAGAGCTTTCCCCCTATACTACATCACATATTTAAATTGGGACTATGGACAGAGATTCGAGAGATTTCCCCCTGTACTGCATTGCATAGTTAAATTGGGACTACGTATAGAGATCCGGGAGCTTTCCCCTTATACTGCATCACATATTTAAATTAGGACTACGGACAAAGATCCGGGAGCTTTCCCCCTATACTGCATCGCATATTTAAATTTGGACTACGGACAGAGATCCGGGAGCTTTCCCCCTGTACTGCATTGCATGACAAATTCTGAGTGGCGGACTGAGTTCCGGTAGTTTTATGATTGAGGAGATTTGAATCGAAAGATATAAATATATATATTGAAAAGTATAGCTGAAAAGCAATTATCTCCAGGAAAAGTTATGTCTAAAAGACTTCCTTTCGAAAGTATATTTGAAACATTTGTCTTGCAGAATGATGATATTTGAAAGACCAGTACTTGGGAAAATATATTTTGAACATCACATATGTTGATGACATTTGAAAGAGCAGTACTTGGGAAACTATGTTTTGAACATAACGTATTTTGATGATATTGAAAGTGCAGTACTTGGAAAAATATATTTTGAACATCACGTGTTTTGATGATATTTGGAAGAGCAGTACTTGGGAAAATATATTTTGAACATCACGTATTTTGATGATACTTGAAAGAGCAGTATTTGAAAAAGTGTATTTAAACACCCCGTATTTGAAGAGACTATGTTATAAAGATTTCTCTTTATAAAAATATATAAATATACATTCAGAGAAAGTATGTTTCAAAGAAGAAATTTCTCTATTCCGAAATGATTATATCTTTAAAGTTTTCAAAATGAACTCACGATTTAAGGGTTTTCACTCGAAAGTTTGACCAGTTTTATTGAGTCATTGGCTAAGGCCTGACGTGAATAAATTGATATAGTGCTGAGTTTCTTGTGTTTTTGTTGGGTTGTAGTTCCCTCCATTTGGATTCCATCCTTTCCATTCTCTTTGCGTATTTCTATTATGATGTCCGTTGATCGTGATTATTGAATCTTCTTCCATATTATTCAATCGTATTGTTAATTACATTGAGAAATCTTTAGATAGATATTTTGGTTCGGTCATTTATACATCTTGACTTTTTACTCATTAGACCGGTGGTGTCTTGACTAATCCTCATCACTACTTCACCGAGGTTAGTCGTGATACTTACTGGGCACCGCTGTGGTGTGCTCATACTACGCTTCTGCACATTTTTGTGTGCAGTTTCAGGTTATTATTATTGGTAGCTGTGCAGATCGTTGCTGAGGAGACTCAAGGTAACCTGCTGCTGCGTTCGCAGGCTTCGGAGTCACCTTCCTGTTTTATTTCTATTCAACTGTACTTACTTATTCCTAGACAGTTGTACTTATATTTGATAGAAAGTTTTCTTAGAGCTTATGACTTGTATTTACCGGGTTTTGGGAAATTGTAAACTCTGTCAAGAATTCTATTTCAAAATTTTTAAAATTCCTTTATTATTGTTGTTCAGTATAAATGTTAGGCTTACCTAGTCCCTAAGACTAGGTGCCATCACGATACCCAACGGAGGAAAATTTGGGTCGTGACATTATGTTATTTTATTTTCTCCGAAATTGTTTTACAAATACAGATTACTAACAAGCCTAAGGAATTTAATTTTTTTTCTGTATTTGTGTTGTATTCACTGTTTCTGGAGAGTAAAAACTTTGTGGTTTTGTACTCTATTGGAGATTAAAATCTACGTGATTTTAACGTTTGTTTCATTATTTTACAGAAAATGACGAATGACAACGGAAACCAATCTGTTCCGATGGTAATTTCCAATGCCTTAACGAGCCGAAAAACACCGGCAGCATTGGCACCGGCTGAGAAACCCGGAAAATTTTCCGGGATTGATTTAAAGTTGGCAGCAAAAGATGTTCTTCTACTTGACTACTCTAAGTCTCCAGAAGTTCATCAAGGAAGATGTTCATGTGCTATCAGATGATACTCCAGAGACTGAACGCTTTCTCGTGATTGAGGCATGGAAGCATTCAGATTTTTTGTGCAAGAATTATATTCTAAGCAGGCTGGAGGATGCTTTGTATAATGTATACAGTGGCGTGGAAACGTCAAAAGAACTATGGATAGCGCTTGAAAAGAAATAGAAAACTGAAGATGTCAGGTTGAAGAAGTTCGTTGCTGCAAAGTTTTTGGACTACAAAATGGTAGATAGCAAGTCTGTTATTACCCAAGTTCAGGAATTGCAAGTGATTATTCACGATCTCCTTGCTGAAGGTATAAGTAGAATTAATACTAATATTGGTAGTATTAATTTTATTATGTTTACTAATAGAATTTTCATTGAAGGTCTTGTCATCAATGAAGCATTCCAAGTAGCAACAATGATTGAGAAGTTGCCTCCATTGTGGAATGACTTCAAAAATTATTTGAAACACAAATGCAGGGAGATGTCCCTTGAAGATCTCATTGTTCGGCTGAGAATCGAAGAAGATAATAAAGCTGCTGACAAGAGAGGCCGTGGAAATTCAACAATAATGGGAAAAAATATTATTGAAGATAANAGAGGTCGTGGTAATTCAACAATAATGGGAGCAAATATTGTTGAAGAGAACAAAAAGAGGAAGAAGGCTTCTAGTCCAAAATACAACCCAAGCAAGAAGCGGTTCAGTGGAAACTGTTACAACTGTGGGAAAGACGGACACAAATCTACGGAGTGTCGTGCTCCGAAGAAAGACAAGAAGAGGGGTCAAGCAAACATGGTTGAAAAGCATGATGATGTTGATGATTTGTGTGCCATGCTTACTGAATGCAACCTGGTGGGAAATCCTAGAGAGTGGTGGTTTGATTCTGGAGCCACTCGCCATGTTTGTGCTGTTAAAGAAGCCTTTGCTACTTATGCTCCTGTTGGACCCGATGAGACGATTTCTATGGGAAATGCTTCAAAGGCGAAGATTGAAGGATGTGGGAAGATATTTCTCAAAATGACTTCCGGCAAAGTGGTGACTTTGAACAACGTCCTCCATGTTCCCGAGATTAGGAAGAATTTAGTCTCTGCTGGACTTCTTGTTAAGAATGGCTTTAAATTTGCATTTGTATCTGATAAGGTTGTAATAAGTAAGAACGAGATGTTTGTAGGAAAAGGTTACCTCACCGAGGGCCTTTTCAAGCTAAATGTAACGGTTGTTGAAAGTAATAATAACTTTCAGCTTCGTCTTACTTACTTGAGTCAAATGAATTATGGCATGTACGTTTTGGTCATATCAATTATAAAACCTTGCGAAAAATGATTAATTTGTAAGTATTGCCTAAGTTTGAATGCGACAAATCAAAATATCAAGTATGCGTGGAATCTAAGTATGTTAAACATCCTTATAAGTCAGTTGAAAGGAATTCAAATCCTTTAGACTTAATTCACACAGATATTTGTGACATGAAGTCAATACCATCTCGCAGTGGAAAGAAGTATTTCATAACTTTTATTGACGATAGTAATCAATATTGCTATGTTTAGTTACTTAATAGTAAATATGAAGCAATAGACGCATTCAAGCAATACAAAAGTGAAGTTGAAACGCAACTTAACAAGAAAATAAAAATGATAAGAAGTGATAGGGGTGGTGAATATGAATCTCCTTTTGAAGAAATATGTTTAGAATATGGAATTATTCATCAAACAACGGCCCCATACACGCCCCAATCCAATGGGATTGCGGAAAGAAAGAATCGTACATTAAAGGAGATGATGAATGCATTGTTGATAAGTTCTGGTTTACCGCAGAACTTGTGGGGGAAGCCATTCTTACGGCTAATCGAATATTAAATCGAGTGCCCATAGTAAAACACAATCCATTCCATATGAAAAATAGAAAGGAAGGAAGTCCAACCTGAATTATTTTAAAGTGTGTGGGTGTTTGGCAAAAGTGTAAGTTCCTACACCCAAAAGGGTAAAAATAGGACCGAAAACCGTTGACTGTGTTTTCATAGGATATGCAACTAATAATAAAGCATATCAACTTCTGGTTCATAAATCAGAAAATCCCGACATTCATAATAATACAGTTATAGAATCAGATAATGTTGAGTTCTTTGAAAATATATATATCCGTATAAAAAGGAATGTGAGTCGATAAGTGAAGGATCTAAACGACCTCGGGAAGAAACAAAAGAAAGTACATTTAATCAGGAGGATCTAAGACGTAGTAAACGTTTACTTCATTTGGACAAGATTTTGTGACTTTCTTATTGGAAAATGAGCCTCAAATATTTAAAGAAGCTATGTCTTCTTCGGAATCATTATTTTGGAAACAGGCAGTCAATAGTGAAATAGAATCCATATTGAACCACCATCCATGGGAATCGGTTGATCTTCCTCCTGGAAATAAACCGTTGGGTTCTAAATGGATCTTTAAGAGGAAAATAAAATATGATGGCACTATTGACAAATTTAAGGCAAGACTTGTGGTCAAAGGGTATAGACAACGAGAAGGTCTTGACTATTTAGATACATACTATCCAGTTACAAGAATTACGTCCATAAGAACATTGGTAGCGTTAGTTGCAGTTTATGGTCTTGAAATTCATCAAATGGATGTTAAGACGGCCTTCTTAAATGGAGAGTTGGAGGAAGAAATCTACATGGAACAACCTGAAGGGTTTGTGGTTCCAGGTAAAGAAAAGAAGGTGTGTAGACTTGTTAAGTCCCTTTACGGACTAAAACAAGCACCCAAACAATGGCATGCGAAATTTGACCAAACAATGTTGTCAAATGGTTTTAAAATAAATGAGTGTGATAAATGTGTGTACATTAAAAATGCTCCAAATCACATAGTCATTGTTTGCTTATATGTGGATGATATGCTGATAATGAGTAATGACATTGCCAACATAAATGCGACTAAGCGCATGCTAACTGGCAAGTTTGATATGAAAGACTTGGGGGTTGCTGATTTAATTCTGGGAATTAAGATCCATAAGACTTCTAAAGGTCTGGCATTGTCACAATCTCATTATATTAAGATAGTACTTGAAAAATTCAAGTACTTGGGCTTTAAAGTTGCAAAGACTCCAATTGACGTGAATCTTGCATTAGCAAAGAATAAAGGTCAAAGCATATTACAATTAGATTATACTCGTGTGTTGGGATGCTTAATGTACATCATGAATTGTACAAGACAAGATATAGCTTGTGCTCTAAGTAAATGGAGTCGATATACGAGCAATCCAGGTCAATCTCATTGGATGGCCATGAAACGAGTTTTGGGGTATTTAGTACATACCCAGGACTTTGCTTTGTTCTACAGTAAATATCCTGTAGTCATTGAGGGATAATGTGATGCAAATTAGATCACCGGATCAACTGATTCCAAGTCCACAAGTGGATATGTATTCACTATTGGTGGAGGAGCTGTATCTTGGAAGTCGTCCAAACAAACTTGTATTGCCCGCTCTACAATGGAGGCTGAGTTCATAGCCTTGGATAAATCCGATGAAGAAGCTGAATGGATCCGAAATATTTTGGAAGACATTCCATTTTGGTCCAAACCGTTGGCACCAATATGCATATATTGTGATAGTCAAGCGGCAATTGGAAAGGCTGGAAGCGTTATGTATAACGGTAAATCTCGTCATATACGACGAAGACATAAAATTGTTAGGCAATTACTCTCTAGAGGATTTATCACGATTGACTATGTAAACTCAAGTGATAATGTGTCAGATCCACTTACAAAAGGCTAACTAGAGAGGTAGTTGAGAAATCATCAAGAGGAATGAGATTATGGCCGAGAACAAGTCATAGTGGCGGTAACTCTACCTAGAAGACTGGAGATCCAAGATCTAGGTTCAAGGAGATCAAATCAAAGTCATTAATGACGGTTCAACATTGTCAACTAAATTATTTGTTCCATTCTCGTGATGAGACAATGTTCAGTATCAAGGATAAAGCATTAAGGCTTTTTAATGATTTCTAAATTTGATACGGGGTATATCAAATAGTGTATCTACGGGATGACACGTTTAGGAATCACCTATGTAAGTGTGAGGTGTTAGCCGCTTTAAGGAGAATTTTGCAAGGCCAGTTCTCTATGCACTTATGAAACCAANGGTTGTCTAGGTATACACTAAATTTCGACGGTTCAAAGATATCAAATCTACCGATTGATCGAGTATATCCGACATAAGTTCACTACGGAAAGTTCAAAGGGAAACCTACTTATCCAGATGCAATTAATCCTTGCTTGCGAATCACACAGTTTTTCATGCATACTTCCGTGATATAGCCATTCTCCATTCATGTGGGGGACTGTTGGGGGGGTTTTAAGCATTAATAGCTTCAAATAGGGTGAATGGGAAAGGGAGGGAAAAATAAAATATTTGAGTAATATTTGAGGTTCCCTCCTTGATTGTCCCACATGGGAAGAGGAAAAGATTTTTGATGGGTATATAAGCAATTGCTCTTCTTCTAGCTCATAAAGAGTTGAGAAGAAGGCAAGCCTCGCGTCGTCATCGTCGTCGCTCGCTCGGCTCGGCCTCGGCCTCGGCTTCGGCTTCGGATTTGGATTTGAATTTTGATTTGAATTTGGTCAAATGATCGATCGATTGATTATTTTTTGGACCAAATTTATTTTTTAATAGTAAATATTAACAAAAATATTATTAAATATTTATTTTAATAAAAAAATATTAATATTAAAATAAATATTAATATTAAATCTATTTCAGTTATCCAATATTCAGTTTTCTGTTTTTGTAACAGAAAATTAACTACCCTTCAATTTTCCCTCTTTATTGTTGAATAAAAAGCCAACTATGTCATGGCATTTATTCTATGACCGTTTTGGAAAAACAGTCATTCTGAAGATTTGCACCTCTTCAGCCCAACTTTGGCTATAAATACAAGTCCTTCTCTCAGATTTTACATACTAATTTCTGAGTTTTCCTCCTTTCTTCTGCATATTCTTAACTTGAAAGAAAGAATAGTAAGTGTGATTTGCTACCGAACTTTGTGTTCGCTTAAACACTGGGGTTTGAAGTACCACTACACCAGTGTGTAATTCGTTCTATTCTGGGAGGAAATAATCCATAACCTTGGGTACTAGGAGCGGATTATATTCCTTAAGGAAACACTGTGAATTCAGTGGGCTCGAATTGGTTTTGTTATTTCATTTACATTTTTGTTTATGTTATTTTATTTTCTCCAGAATTGTTTTACAAATACAAATTACTAAAAGCGCTATCTCTATTCAATTAGCTTGACTTTATTAACCAAAATAAAAGAAAATAATGAGTTTCACGAACAATGCATTCTCGTCAAAATCCATCCTTTCTCTAAAATATTAATCTAAGCAATTACAACTAGTTTTACTTTTCACAACAACTTCCATGAAATTATCTGCATTCTCTACCTTGGCTCTTTGGCTAGAAACGTTATCTCACAAATGAATTCATGTGATGATTAAAGATCAAAAATCAAACTTTGAATAAACTTATATGATTTATGTCTTCCTCAATTAAAGTTGTTGTGTCTCGATCGATGTTTGACTTCACACTTCATGAATTATCAACTCGATGCGAAAACTCAATCAAAATATTCCAGCAAAGATGAATTCTTAAAAGCATATCAGATACTAAAAGTTTACATAAAATAGGGGAGGATATGTTGCAACTATGACGCTAAACACTAAAGAGGATAAATGGACTAATCATATGTACGTTTATTTTCAAGAGTAAACTTCTAGTTGATAAGTAAAAATAATCCCGAAATTGCACATGAACTAAACACACTTCTAGAATTAATTCACGTAAACTAAATACACTTCTAGAATTAATTCACGTTTCAGTACTGTATATTGCCCAAAAATTTTGTAAGGCATGAACAACACGAAAATACCTTTTGTATGATGAGGCAAAAGAAATCTACATGACTTTGTAATGATTTACTACCCGTTGGAGCATGTCTAAGTAAGAGTTTGGATCTTTTCAAAATTCATATTATCATCAGTGAGAGGTTTGTGCACACGAGGAAGAAAATTGAGAAATATATTATCAGATGAACATAGAATTTGGCAAAGAAACACGATAATATTACATTGATAAATGTACGATCATGCTTAAACTAACTAAAAGGATAATGTTTCTTCGCATTTACAGTCACGCAAATTATAAATTTTAGTTCCTGTAATTTAATCATTCCAAATATTTTATGAGCTTGAATGAGAATACTCCATTTTTAAGAACAACTCCATCTGCTAAAAATAAAGGCTAAACTGATTTAAAATAAATTTGGGAAAAAAAATCTTTCTTTAGCTATTTAAATCGAGGAAACAAACAAAAATTTAAGAAATTCTTTCTTGAGTTTTTAAGATTTTAAAGAAGGAAAAAGTTTTTGCATTACGTCGATAAAACACAGTATATCACGATGGTGTTGAATTTATATAAAAAATGGATCCTAGTAAATTGAATAACATAGTCTAGTTATACAGAAATAATTTTAGAGATGAAGAATCAGATCTTTTGGCCGAAAACATCCTTAAGCTATACCAAAAATCTAATGCAATGTCCTTAAGTATCCCTATGGACAAAGGATATCCATAAAGCTTATCAAAGTGAGCAGATCTTTCAGTCCACATTTAAAGATCAAATAAAACCCACAATCATGTGTGCATGATATCCCACTGTCATATTAAATATATTCATTGTCTAATCCTTCAACTTTTGTGTCGCGACCCAATTTCTCCTCTGTTGGATATTGTGATGGCACCTAGTTTTAGGGATTAGGTAAGTATAACATTTACTGAATAACAATAATAAATAACATCTACCAACTTGAGAAATGGATTCTCTATAAAATTTACAATTCTCAAAACCGATAATACAAGTGATAAGTCTTTCTAGTAGTAGTTATACATAATAAATACATCACTGTTCTGGAATAAAAGGAAACAATGGAATTAAAATACAATAGAAGGTGACTCCGGAGCATGCGAACGCCCAGCAGGTGTACCTTGAAGTCTCCAGCCACATCAAGCGTAAATCTCAAAACCAACTCGACCCGGAGTACCTGGTTCTTCACAAAAAGATGTGCAGAAGTGTAGTATGAGTACACTACGGTGGTACTCAGTAAGTATCAATTATAACCTCGGTAGAGTAGTGACGAAGTCAGGACAAGACCTACCGAATATATATATATATGACCTGCAGGATATGACTTAAATCTAACAAGAATGGACTATCAAAGTAATACCAATAGCAGAAGGATAAATTGCAAACATTAGTAACGTTAAGAAGAAAACACGAATGGCGACGAGAATTAACCAAGTAATTAAAAAACAACATAGTGGGGATACAGACAAGTATAAAAGTGCTCAATTAAGGAAAACGATGTCAACTTAACCAATCCAATCGTTTCTAATACACGATTCCACTAATCCCAATTCTCGACAATCTCATACCATAAATCACAACTTCCAACCTTTAGCACACATGGAACCTTGTGCCCACTTCTTCCCATCTCACTTTGCACGGCAAGAATTCACGTGCTACTCGGTACATAATATCCGTTTCAAATACTAACTAAGATGTTCAACGAGTTCGATTTATATGTCATAAGGAAATTTAAAGTTTCTAGACCAAATAGAAAATCAGCGAGAAAGATGAATTTATTTTAGAAATCATTTGAGTGAAGAAAGTAACATTTTCAAATAAAGATGTAACATCGAATAAGCTATTTCATTTAATATAGAATTTATCAAATTAAAATGTGACAACAATTCCTTTGTAAGTAAGATAAAAACCTCAGACGGATTAAGAAGATGAAACTGGGAAAGCAACTGAAATAAAATATAATGATTATTAGAAACAGCAGATATTGAAATATACGGCGAGTTCTAACTTTAAGTCACACAAGGTAGCATGATATTAGTTCTTTCATCTTAAAACACTATATTACTAACGACTCAGTAGGGCAGGAGGTAATGACTCAACGTAGTAAATGCACTTTGAAAACCAATTCACCAGAATAATAGTGTTAGGAAAAGAGATCAGGAACTAATAGCAAAGCAGTAATGTCAATTATAATGACTAAATTCACAAAAGATAGTAAAAACTGGAGAATACAAATTCTCATAATTTCATACGAAGGCACTGAAGCCAATACAACAAAACAGGGAATACTAAATATACAACTATGTTGCGGCGTGCAACTGGTCCCACCATATAATATCAATATCATAATTCACCCTTATTTCACCATAATAATCCACCCTTATTACACATATTGTGGCGCACAACCGATCCCCCTTACAATAATATAAATCAACAACAACTCAATTACAAGAATTTCTACAACCAAGAGTATGAGTACGCGGCGATAAGGGAACCACGTAAAGATCAAAGGAATACAACAACCTTTACAAGAAAACAAGACATGTAAAGCACGTGATAACTACGCAAGTGTTCACAACAACTTGGACGTGTAGTATTTATGCACATATTCATAGAACAACTCAACAGTTAAGAAATAATAAGATAATAATGAAGGCAATGACTACAACCAAGTCATATAAGGGTCGAATAACAAATAAAAGGCAAATAAGGACTAACCACATTATATGGAGCATGTAGGACTAGTCTAACAACGAGATACCACATATTATGACAATTTAATCAAAAGCATGGAAACCGTTCAATACCACATATAGACTATGTACCCACTCCTCACCTTGCGTACACGTCTTTCACATAGCAAGATAACACAGTTTACTCAATTCCTAAGGGATGGTTTCTTCCACACAAAGTTACACAAGATACTTACCTCAATTCGGCCAATTCAATACTTAATTTTAGATTTTTCTTTACCAATTCACCAACGCTCGGCTCAATCTAGCCAAAAACGACTTAATTACATCAAACAATGCAAGAGAAAATAATTCAATTAACAAAGCTATGATACTTATTCAATTTGCAAAAAGTCAACTCCCCAGGCCCGCACTTCGGAATCCGACAAAATTTATAAAATCCGAACACCTATTGCGATACGAGTTCAGCAATACCAAAATTATCAAATTCCGATACCAATTCGTCCTTCAAATCATGATTTTTTTCATTTTGAACAATATCACAAATTTTCTCCAAATTCCTAACTTAATTCACTAATTAGATGATAAAAATAGTAATGGATTCATGAAATATGATAAGATTCGGGTAGAGAACACTTACCCCAATGATTTGCTTGAAAACCCCATGAAAAATCTCTCAAAGCCGAGGTTTACAACTCCCAAAATGATAAAAATGACTAACCCTCGAAATGAAGTTCTTATATTCTACCCAGATATTAAAGCATCGCAAACGCGGAAAGCTGCTCGCGTTCGCGAAGAAGGAAAAATGAGGGCTGCCCAGAAGCGCTTCGCGAACGTGACAGAAGGAATGCAAACACGAAGAGGAAATTTTGGTGGTCCAAGTGACTGGGCTACGCGAATGCGTGAAGGTGTACGCGACTGCGAAGAAGGAGAATGCAAACCTTCGCGAACGCGAGAGCATGTATTTGAACGCGAAGAAGAAATTTGGGGTGGTCAGCAAAAACACTTCGTGAACGCGGAAAGCACTTCGCGACCGCGAAGAAGGACACCAGAAGACAGAAAAACCAGTTCAAAAATAGGAGGAATTGGCCTGTAGCCCACCCAGAACACACCTGAGGCCCCCAGACCACGTCTAAACACACAAATAAGTTCTATAACCTAACATAGACTCGCTCGGGGTCTCAAATCACATTCAACCACAGTGAAAATGCAAATCGCTCCATGAATCGAACTATGAACTTCCAAATCTTCCAACTTTGAAAACTCGTGCCGAAACCAATCAAACTAACCTGGAATGACGCCAAATTTTGCAGACGCGTCCCAAATGACAAGACGGAGCTGTTCCAACTCTCGAAATCGCATTTCGACCCCGATATCACAAAATTAAGCTGTTAGTCAAATCCCTCCATCTTCCAAACTTCAACTTTTCCAATCTCCGCTGAAATGCTTCAATTTACCCTACGGACCTCCGAGTCCAAATCCGAACGCACGCCTAAGCCCGAAATCACCACCTAAGCCTATCGGAACCATCGAAACTCCAATCCGAGGTCAAATACTCAAAAGTCAAATCTTGGTCAAATCTTTAAACTTCAAGCTTCTCAATTGAAAGTCACTTCTAAAAATCCTTTCCGAACTTCTCAAAAAACCCGAAACGATGATGCACGCAAGTCATAATACTGCAAGTCATAATACATTATGTGAAGCTACTCGTGACCTCAAACTGTCAAACCGGACGTAATAGCTCAAAACGACCAGTCGGGTCGTTACATCCTCCCCCACTTAAACATATGTTTGTCCTCGAACGTGCCCGGAGTCATTCCAAAGCCATCAATCCACTGCATGAGCTCACCATACATACACACAGCGGTTATTCCCCATCACCCAAACCTATGTAGGACTGACAACGCAATTTAACTGAAGATCTCACTTCATCCTTAGTCCATAACCTTAAGACAAAACACAAAACTCAATATCTAAAATCCATCATAGGATTCAAATCTCGCATAATCGCACAGTATAAACCTGAAAAAGATGAATCGATCCATAATTCCAACCCAGGGTACAATTACATGATGCTCCACACAACTCAAATACCCGTAGTAATAACTACTGACCACCATAACTGCCCAAATAACATTCTGGATGTCGGCAATACACTTCATATGGAATACAACCTTATTCCGGACCTCCACAACGTTGCCCATGATAAAGAAACATGTGGGAGCTCACAACCGCCCATGAAATCAACAAGTAAAGAAGCTCTCTCGTCCATCAAGAGCCATTGCCCAAATTTGAGCGGAAATAACATCATCCTTCTAACCACTCCTCACCCCAAAATGATAATGTGAATCTTAGGTCTAAGAACCCCTTCTCAGCCAATACCAGCAGCCCAGCTAACAACTCATCACAGAACCAACAGAGATTCTCACATAACACGGTCCGTACACCCAACAAGCAATAACCCAGGCATGTAGCAAAATAGAAGGAAAGCAAGGTACGAGGATTATCTAACAAGTGCAACAGATATGACAAAGTACAGTTTCATCAACTTATCCCACAGAGGGAAAACAAAGCACAATATAAACACAAGGAAAGGGTATCCCACATAACATCTGTTGCGGCGTGTAACCCGCTCCCAAATACTCATCAACCCGAAGTGCCCGGTTTCATCGATCACATGAATATTGATGTCAAGCACAGCAGAGCACACAAGTACAATTGTAGGAAAATGAATAGAGATAATAAAACCTGGAAGAAAGCAAGCACAACTGAGGTATAATGAGAAAATCAACATCACGAGGGCTATCATGCCCACATCGCCATAAGGCCTATACGGAATTATAACATGAGCGGAGAATAATAATACAACCTCACATCCCATTATCGCATAAGAGAGGTACATAACATAGTCCAGAGGTACAAATAATGTGAACCGTGATAACAGTCTCACACGAATACCCAAACCTGATCTGATATAAAGTACACATTCTCGTTGGGCTTTCAAATAGCCCCCAAACCAAATACTTGTCATTCCTAAATAGGTAAATATCCTTCCAAAAGTCCATAGCAACTTACCAATAATGTATGCCATTAGTCATCCCATTCTCAACATTTCTTCACAATCCGCAAACAAGAAATAGTCCGCATATGAGGACATCCATCCCCCAAACCAAAGGAATACCATAGTTTCCATGCCCGATCTCAACTATGCTTCCAAAATGGCTGATACATCACTCACACCCCATCATCTTAGTGAAGCACCCATGTAGATTTACCGGCCGCATTGTGAAATTTGAACCTCAGAAGCCTCAAAACCATGTAATCACCATACCACTAGCCAAGCATCTGCAAGCCATAACACAAGGTGCCTTCCTTAAATGCACGCTCTTCGCATATGATGTCTGATCACGCTCAATTATGCATTCTATAAAGACTAAACGGGCATTGCAAATATAAATCTGGGGTATTAAGCCCAAAGTCGATCCCACGGAGAATTAAACGTATCAATTGATTTTATGAAATACTAAACTGGTGTTTAATCAAGTTTCTCAAGACTTTTGAATATCAATTTGGGTTGTTTAACTAATTCTACTAACGAAATAATAAACTAGTAACTGACTAACAATTAATGTAAACAATAATAATAAAGGTCTAAGGTAATGGTATCCCTCGTTGGTGAATTCTTTCTCGGATACTTCTTATAGCTTAATTAATCGTTTCAATCAATCATGAACTCTCAATCTACCATAAATCTCTCTCGAGTAATTATGAGAATTTACTAGACGCACTCTCTCAAGTTACGCTAGCTAGATTTCATTACAGTTCACTTTAGATTGCACCCGAGGTTTAGTTATTTCTAATCCAACCTCTCAACCCTCGGTTATGACTTTCGTCTATACTCTAGGAGTTTTGTTGTTCAAACAATTACCTAAATATGNTAAAACTTAGCTACTCATGTTTAAACTAAACAAAACTACAAGAAATTGCATAATGGAAATATAAAATAAGAATTACTATATGTAGAAATCGATGTTCTTGCTCTTCAATGGAATTTTCTTCTTGTCTACTGTTAATCCACGAAATTCCCCCTCTAATTGTGTTTTAGGAGTCTATTTATAGGTTTAGGGTGAACCCTAACCGTGTAGGAGACTCCTATTTCAAGGGAAACATTTAACTTGTCAAACTCGGACTTGGGCGAAACTGGGGACCTGGCGTTTGGTGGCTAACGCCTGGCTAACGC